>JAJJWW010009400.1:0-120343 GCA_023531295.1 Papaver armeniacum | reverse complement strand
GAGCTTCATCACCTTCAATAATAACGTGACAATTCATTACCACCGCAGGCTGCCACAATCCCTGTAGCTGCACATTGCAACAATCATCACAAGCCCATCGATTTCATCCATTCCCAGCTGTAGCTAGAACCAGCATCCACTCCATTAGCTTCACCAGCCTCAACTCAAGCCAAAACTTCAGTCAATTTGTACCTGTCCTAGACATTCATCTAATTCAGCACTTGAGCACATCAATTCCACCTGACCCATGATTTCATCACTCCTCAACTCCAATTCGAAGCATCAGCTGCAGCTCATCTGCACCAACAGCTCCAACACAGCCACATATCCATCGTTTTAGAGACAACCCCATCTTCTACATTTCAGATTCAACAGCAGCATCACTCAAACCCATCATTGCAAACTCAAAATAACAAATTCACCTCAATTTCTTAATTCCCTGCTTCTGGAAGTAAATTCATCAAAACCCTATCTCTGCCATCATTTTAGAAACCCTAACTCCATTAACCAATAGCAACAATAGTAGCTGTTTCTTGACTGCATCAGAAGCGAACCCCCATCGATCTTCATCTTTCTATCAAACCCTTATTTCCATCTCTGGGTTATTAAACACCAACAGAACCGAATCCTCTCTCAATTTGCACCATTACGCTCAAATCCATAGAACCCTAATTTCTGTGAAACCCCCAACAGCAAACCCCATTTCAACAGAACCCGACTTCTTCAATTTCTCTACCATCTTCAACTTCTTCTATGGCTCTCGATTTCAACAGCAGCATCAACAGCTGCTTGCGCAGCTTTTCTTTCTTCCTCTCATTCAGGTGAATGATAGTTGAGAGAAATGAGAAACTCTCGAGGGGTTAGGATAAAAGAGTTGGGTCCGGATCTGGGTATTACTATGGGCCGGATCTGGGTGTTACCCTGATCTTTTAACATTTCCTTATAAACACAACACAGGCTATCCCTTAACCGTGCGCTGGCTGTCTTTAATACTTCTCCAAAACAGAGTTTCCTCTTAACCTTTGCTAGGCTCCAAATAGTGTTCTCCAGAGAAATGGCAATTACGCCCTTTTTTCTCAAATTGGGTAGTTTCTTCTTCTTTTTCTCCGTGCTGCTCCAGAGTACCTAATAACTCAAAAACACGCGTAATGTACATAATTCACAAGAAAAATAGCAAAGAAAGCGTAACTACTAGATAGTAAATTAGGAGTTTTAGACACCTATCAGTGTAACATTGGATGGTAAGAAGATATCATCTGGTTCCAATATTCATGGTTCAAACAATTCATTATAACATCTACCATCTCTTCTTCAGTTAATTTCTCATGGAGCTCTAACGACTTAGTCCTCTAACGTGGAAAGAATTTTGTAAATGCCTCGTTAGGTTCTTGTCTGACCGCCTATAAATGTTTGCGAGTAAACTGTATTTCAGTGACCAGCATAAACCGTCTCACAAACATATTAACCATATCCTGCCAAGTCGACACTAAACTTGGGTCTGTCTTTATCAACAACTTTAATGTTGTTCCGGTCAAACTTATCTGAAACAACTATACTAACAACCCATCACTAATACCCAATGGTTTCAAGTACCCAATATACATACGACTGTGGATTTTTGGGCATCCGGTCCCATCATACCTATCCATATCCGGAAATATGAAGCCAGGAGGTAGACGAATATAGGGATAAGGATACAACCCATGTGCATCTATTGCACCCTTACCCATTTTCTGCAAGGTCCTTTCAACCTCTTTAAGCCTCCTGGATAAAAGTCTTTCTCGTGCTGTAGTCTTTCCCATTTCTTGAAAAATGTCATCTTTAACCTTTTCAAAATTTTCCTCTACAAAATTATTCTTTTTAACCTCTTCATAATTATGATTATTTTTGTCATTTTCCATATCAGCCCCGACATGTTTTCCCGTGGACTCAGCAATGGATTCGAGAGTCAACTTCTTGGCTATCAATTCATTGAACTTGGTATCTAACATTTTATGGAATTGTTCGCGCAACCAGGACACTGCCCTATCATCGCCATCCATTTCAGTTTCTATGGTCATGTTCCTATTTTCAAGGACACAAATAGAGTATATGGTAACACAAGGGTGCTTATGCCTCGGATTTTGTGCAACAATGAATGCAGTTTACAATAAATGCACGTGCATGCAGGTTCAACTAATTCTAGGGTAAGCTTGGGTTACCTTAGCAAAATATATACCTCCGACGTAGTTAGACTAGTCTTCTTTGGTACTGGGCTAAGGCTTTTGGTGGTTCAGCTGGTAACTCCCATAAGGCCCAAGGCACGGGTTCAGCTTACTAGCCACTTGTTTTCCTAAGAATCGGACGTCTGACGATGCGAAATGGAATGCAATTGTGCAAATGGGTGCGTGCACGTGTGTGTGTGTGTGTGCAAATACTGAGTAGTGTAAAATCAAAACCCTAAAATCCCAATTATTTTTCGAGTTAGATTCTCAAAGTCCCCAGTGACCACTGTAGATACCGTCGAAATCCGTTAAGATCTCTAAAATATCCAAAATGGGAATCACGTGGAAATAATTATTATACGAAGCCACCACCCAACTTAGGGAGTTGGGACCCAAAATAGGCACTGATCCATAACAGAAAAATAATCCGGGAATCAAGATACATGTTAGGAAGGTATGAGGCACCTAGCCCGTCCAATCTGAAAATTGGCCTCTACTTTATAATTGGGATAATATAGATTTTGACCATTAACCAAAATTTAGTAAAAAAACAATCTCATAAAAAGAATTAACAACCAAAATTATTAAACACTAGATGTGGGCCCGTGCGTTGCACGACCTCAGATTTACCATCCCATATGAAAGTTAAATTTCACTTTACATACAAATCTAAGCTATCTTCAAATCTTGGTACTTTTCCCCTAAACTGGAGCACATGATAACAAAACAGATGAGCTTTTGTTCAAAAAAAAAAAGAGACTCTAAGCGACTAAATGTACACATAACCCTTTAAAACATTAGATTCAGAAAGTTGACACCTCTAATAACATAAGGGTGCCCACAAAAGAGTACATAATAATAAAACATGTCTACCCTTTTGCAAATATATAAAACCATCTGAACCTCTTATACCCTCATTTTATCCTTCCCAATTCTCCTATCTTTCACCAAAAGCTCCACCAACCTGCGCGCCTTACTTCCTTGTAAAGAGAGTTATACCCTGCTGTTGATGGTGGATTTTCATTTAAGGTTAAAATTGTAAAAACCAGAAAATAATGCGCTGACATCTTGTAAAAGACAAGGCCATCAATAAGTGTTGGATACTCCCTCACTTAATTCACCAAGAATGGAGCATGTGGCAACAATCCCATTCTGTGAATACATGAAATTCCTCCAGGTTGGAGCATGTGGCAACAATCCCATCCTGTGAATTTCTAATCATCCTTGTATTTCCAATACTCATTATCGGTGTGGCATGACGATCGAGTGTTACTCTTACGAGTAACACGAACCTCCAAGCACTATAATGAAACCATGTATGAAATACCCGTACAGTGCCGACTCTCGGTGTGTTATACTAGCCCGATGGAGCCCCTCTCGGTGTGTTATACTAGCCGATTGAGCATCCGGATTGACCGTATCGATCCGGATATGATCGCAGATCATCCAACTCCATAAGCATGATTGGATGACCCGATCAATTCCATCACCCCCAGCGGTATGGAATATCCACTGCCAATCAATGCGGAACCCGCACGGTCGGCCATTGGCCTAGCTTGCCAAAAACGTTCATACCAAGCATTATGGACGGAAAACCCTAAATTAGGGTTTGCGGCATATTACATGTGTCGCAAAACAGTCTCAACCATCCATCTTCGCAGGTATAGATGGAGGGTGTAGATGTAGATTCAAAGGGCCCCGAGCATGTCAACACGATCACCGTGGGCACTTTACATGCTTGACCAATCGGTCAAGACCAACCATGTTTGGTTGTGACAAAATCGTCGCCCAAACAAGAGAAGACGCACGGCTTTGAAACCCAAAATTAGGGTTTTGAGCATCACGAGCGTCCATCTTCTCCGGCATGAATGGAGGGTCCAGGAATAGATTAGCAGTCCGGTCATACCAAAGATGACCACCGTCGACCCATCTATTCCCTAACCCAATCGGCCAAGGCATATCATGCCTGGCTAATCCAAAACGCACGCTCAAACTAGCGTGGTCACACCTCCCAAACCGCAAACTGATCTCGACCACTCAACTTCGCCGGACGATTTGGATGGCTCAGATCGCGTTTTCATGGGATATTCAGGTATAGGCGTGAACATCAGCCTACCACCTTCACACCAGGCCAATCGGCCAAGACCGACCAATCGGTCTTGGAACGTGCGCCTGAAGAGGGCGTGACGTGCGGCCCTTGCGGCACTAGTTTTTTATCGCAAATCGATCTCGACCACTCGATTTCACCGGATGAATTGAGTGACCCAGATCATACTTTCATGAGGTAATGGGGTATAGGCGCCTACACCATCATGCCATCTACACGCATGTATGGTCGGTTAGGCCAAAGTTGTATCCCATGCTTGGTTTCGACCAAGGCGAAGAGTGATGCTGCGCACCTCTTCAAAACCCTAACTTCATCAACGGTCGCAGATGGGTGTCTCAAAGATCATTTCATCCGTCCAACTTCACCACTTGGTTATACGGACCTGTCGAGTTAATTGGTTAGTAAGGTGTCATTACCCATCACTTTACCACACCATGATGCGTACACGCATAAAATACACACGATACTTCACAAGTATCGATTTCTGAATAACGCAGTTATTCAATTCAAAGATTACATGCTATCTTTCGTGGATCCACGATCCACACATTCCGTACATCAATCATGTCACAAACCGGGGGATACATCCGGGGGGATTGGTCTGGCGGTTTACAGCGTGCAGCGTGCAACGCGCCATCCCAAGAACGTGTTAGGAAGTCATGGACGGTTAGAGATGAACAGGGAGAAGTGGGCAAGGCTGGTCGTGTATCACCAACGCACAACTCCACTACTCCATCACTCCACTTCCTCCACTTCCCACGAGAGACGTGAATAAGACTCAATGACTTGTATAAATAGGTTCTCCGCCCTATTTCCAAACAACAGAGAAAAACAACAAGAAAACACCCAGAGCCTGCTTACACCAATCGTGAGCTTGTTCACTTTCATGTTGAAAGTCATAAGCAAGTCTACACTTTCACAATCTCAACACCTTCTTCGCTTCCCTCCCTAAGATCAACCCCATCTCCTTCACTTTGTGACCGAAACAAGTCTGGAACGGCCATTTCTTGGTTTAGGACGGACTTGCACAGATTGATCTCTCGAATCTACAAGCACTCACCGCGCAGTGCATTTGTTTAAGGTTTAAATTCATTCCTCATCCACACCCCAAATTACCAAATTCTGCAGGAGTAGTTTTCACCCATAAACACCGCAAAGAGGGATCCAACTGATATAAATAGTTTTGAGTCATGAACATAGACCGCAAAACATAAAAGCACGCCAATGGTAGGAACATGAAATGCTTTGGATAAACACTCAATTTACCATAAACACTCAATTTACCAATTCCAAACACGAAAAAAAATATCCTATTGCAAAAGAAACACGAAAAAAAATATCATATTGCAAAAGAGATCTAGATAAGCAGGTATACTTTGCAGAAAGGGATCCGACTAATATAAATATAAAAAATATCTATATATGGTATGACTTTAGATGAAGCATTAAACGAAGAGCAAGAAGTACATCTTGTGCACTTATATAACAACCTAGGAAGCACAGGATTGGAGATTTATAATAAAATTACGACCAATCAAACATAAGATGAAATCATTATAAGAAGTTCTAAACTCTTATCTCACTAAGAAAAGAGAAACTGAAGGTATTGATTATGTTCAATACTGATCTTTACTTACTCGTGTAAAAGCATTCCGGGCTTTAGACATTTCTCCTGTTAAAAAAAGATAGGTGGAACCAAGAAAAGAAACCCACCGACATATGAGAAAAATAACATCTACGTCTGCATATATAAAATAGAACAACAACACAAAGTTTGAATTCTTTTGTCCATACCGCGCAAAAGTACAAAATATTAAAATGTGTATATAGTACCACTTGACTATTTAACTTTCACAATAAAAATGTTTCCAGAATATAGTTGAACTTGCAAACTAAAATTATCCTCAGTAGATTTTTCTTTCTGGATGTGAAGTAAGTAATTCATATTTTACATTAAAGTGCCCGTGCAAATTGCAACAATAGGCAAGACAATTCGAATAATGAATCAACAACTTGTCTTTCATTTATTCGTATTACATTCAAAACCTGTGCACTTCGCCTTACAACTCTACACAATTAGTAACTTATCCTGTCGTTTGCCTACCGGCTAGTTTAAGGATGTGATACTGATGCAAACATGGAATGAATTGCACCAGCAGCTGTCGATCACTAAGCTTCCAAAATTTAGACACAAAATGATGATTCAATGTAAGGATCCTATCATGTGATTTTCAATATCAATATGCTCGATTACAAAAGTAATCATTGATCTGAGACTAACAATATATTCTCTTCACCTTTTCTCGTGAAAGGAAAAACTAACATAGTTCAAAAGACTGATCTCTGTCATAGGTGGTCGATAAGTTAACCCGAAATTCGGAACTGGAACTTGAAAATATACCTTACAAAACATGTTGGGAGGTGTTAAGAGCTGGGCATCAGTTCTATTACTTTGGCATTGGAAATAATCAGCACCAGACATAGAGCCACCATCAATAGGACTTCAAATGCTGTCAATCTGCACCAATCAAGAATACAAATATGTTCATGCAAGTTAACTATGTACGAACATGTATGATAACAAAAACATCAGATTAGACCATTAACGAACTATCAAAATCAAGTGAGTTTCTGATTTTGAATATTCAAAAATAAAGCGATAGAAAAATACTAAAGAGCTCGTCTGAACAATGCAACACCTAAATTAAATAAGAAGATACTGACCTAACCTAAATAATCATAATAATCCTTGTGAATAAACAATCGAAAAAAAGAAAGAAAAAAAGAAGAAGAAGAAATTAATAGGGTTAAGGTTAACCAACATACCATAGGTTTTTTTGGTTTATCCAGAGCAACGAAAATCGTAGATGCAAATAATGAACAATAATTAGAGCCAAATCAACAATGGCAGATATGATCACCGAAGAAGAAATATTAGGAATTAAAAAGACAATTAAGTAGAACAGAAAAAGGGAGGAGAGGCAGTGAAGAAAAAAACGTGGTATTAAGAAACTCGGTGATTAGGGTTCAGTTGCGGGGGAAAATAAACTCGGTGGTGGTGTTTCTGGAGTAAATATTTTGTGGTGTGAAAAAACCAGATATTTCTATTGGTCTAAATATATTTGTGGGGCCAGAAGCTCTAGGAAGAGAGCTTGATTCAGCTTTTAACCATATCAGAGGAAATTCACCTGAAATCATATTATTAATAGAAATTCGCAATTTATTGCCACCACCCGGAAACCTGCTCTCAATCCAAAACCCGATTATTATTATTATGGTAAAAATAAATAAATAATATTACTATTTTAAAAGAACTATATATAATAATGCAAACATAAATACACATAGAAATCATACAAAGCTTTTGGTTGGTAACCTAGAAACAAGCTGGGCTCCAACTCCCCTTTGAATAGCAACGCCTAATCTATAAAAAATGAAACTACCTAAGCCGCTACTAGCGTCATTGCTAACTAAACAATTCTTTAGACGCTTGAAAAAAACCAGAGTATCCTCGTCAAGTTCCCCTAAGGTAGAGAAAGCTAGAACACCCAAACCATATCCATGTGCATCACAGTTGTCCAAGTATTTAGTACATTTACGTGAAACCGCACTAGAAATTGCCTTACCGGGGACAAAAGAGCGGACACCATCACCAGTGAATGGAGAGACACCTGTAACATACATACAAACATATTTCCCATTTTCCCAGTTAAGAACAAGGATATCAGCTGGCTTTAAATATCTATCATCATCCGTCCGAAGGCCAAGAGAAATCTCCTTGCGCGCTGGCACATTAGCATTGTTACAAATGTCAATGATAACATCACGAACAAGATCATGTAGAAACTTATATCCAATATCCTTAGCACAGTGAAGCGCATGATCTCCAAAAATGTCCATAGGTTTGTTGCAACTTGGGCATAAATTATTCTCAACAAACAGAGGGATACAAAGGCGATAACAAAGCACAACTCTGAATTTTCTAGGTCCGAGGCATTGATTAAGCCCATTAATGGGTACCGCCAAAAGATAATCTTGTGCATGATTGACACGGTTACACTGCCATAAGATGGAATCTCTTGCAGACATAGGAAATTGGTCTGGGATTTGCTTCTTAACCGCATCAAAATAAGTTACTGCCAGGGAATGCATGGAAGGGGGGCAGTATCATCGACACGGTAAGTAGAAGGTAATCCACATACCTGGGTGAACGTCTGAAGAGCCAACTGATAAGCTGAACCTTTGTCCGTTGAGAATAAATTACCAAGGATCACCTTTTGTACCGAAGTAGTCTGGCTCTGACAAGCAAGATAACAGTAAGAACGAGTGTCAGCCATGGTATACATGCCAAGTCCACCATCTTTAATGGGTAAGGTAGCTAATCTCTTCTGTAGTGGACCAAAACCCGCACCATCCCCAGTAATTAGAAGCCTCAAATACTGATATAACTGGTCATCAAAAAGATTGATGGCAGGTTGTAGAGCAGTGAGATTGGTAGTTCGCATTGCAAAGTAAAGTATAGACACACCAGTGCAATTGCGAAGTGAAAGCATCTCACTTTGAGGATCCTTGAGTTTTTTGATCGCATCCATCAGTTGAACAGTTTTGTGCACCCTGTTCAATAACATTTCAGTAATAAAGTCCATATCTAAACTCACCAGACCGCCCAAAAGTTTAACACCTTTAGAAGGTCTACCAATATCCGGGGGGAATACACCATCAGCTGTACTTATGGGATCAATGGAAGGCCAAAAGAATTCCATTTTCTTTATATTGAGGTGTAACCCTCTGCTTGGTCCTTCAGTTTCAATTATACGCAAAGCCTTAGCTACCTCTAATGTATCACCAACAATTGTACCATCATCAAGGTACCAGGCGTGCAAATCGAGTTTGCAACGAGAAGCAATAGTCTTCACTAAGGGGTGAAGTGTCAATGCAAATAACAAGGGACCGAGGGGATCACCTTGTTGCACACCAAGTGTAGAAGACAAAATGTATTGGGCATAATAAAGCTTAGCCGGTCGTAAGTAGCAAAATTCTACCCAATGAGAAATACCTGGACAATGAAGACAGACTTCCTTGATGAGCTGAGATCTGCTCACCATGTTGAAAGCATTAGAAAAGTCAATTAGCAACATTGACATTTTGTCTGAATGGCCTTTCATCTCCAATAGGCGATTTACAGCATGTAAAATACCTTCCCCTCCGACAGGAACACTAACACCGAATTGGTAATCTCCTAAATAAGAGGTCATGTCCTTTCCGACAACAAAAACAGCCACTTTGGAAACCAATCTACGCCAAACTGTACCAACTGCAATGGGCATAAGACCCCCCCCCCCGGCTTAAGCAATGGTGTCAAAGGTGCGCTAGCAATGTATTCGCCTAATTCACTAGGGAATTTTCCAGCCAACCAAAGGTTGACAACCCCAGAAATAGACGAAAGCAAGTCATCTGCCGCCGCTCCACTAAGAACATCGACTAGGTGCTACGCTCGTAAGCCGCTCGACCACACGATGTTCCTTTAGGGAATCTTTTAATAGCTCCCAAAACAGCCTTGGAATCCACAAAAATGGGATCAGCAGTTATGTCATCCATACGAACCTCAGGAGGGGAAGCTAACTGATGTTTGTCCAACAACTCATCGTGAGTCTTCTCATCATAAGGGGCGACACCATACGAGGATAACACTCGAATCGCGGCAGCAAAATGCCCTGAGTTTATCTTCTTCTGACAGGCGATGACATTAGCAACTCCTTGCTGCTTCTCATCTGTATTCTTCTCATCTGACTTCCTAGAACTCCACCGAACCGGCTGTTGGAGCAGTTTGTTCACTAAAGTGAAGCAACCATTCGGCGCCTTCCAAACATTAAGCGCTTGAAGAATTGCTGCCACCTGTAATCACTTACGATTACCATATTTCCTTTCAGCTGAGCATTTCGGTTGGTACAGCGACAAGGTGCAAATGGGAAGAAGTAACAGACGCAACTGTTGATGGTGGATTTTCGTTTAAGGTTAAAATTGTAAAATCCGGAAAAAATTATGCGCTGACATCTTGTAAAAGATAAAGCCATTAATAAGTGTTGGATACTCCCTCACTTAATTCACCAAGAATGGAGCATGTGGCAACAATCCCATTCTGTGAATACATGAAGTTCCTCCAGGTTGGAGCATGTGGCAACAATCCCTTCCTGTGAATTTCATATCAGCCTTGTATTTCCAGTACTCATTATCAGTGTGGCATGACAACTGAGTGTTACTCTTACAAAGTAACACGAACCTCCAAGCACTATAATGAAACCATGTACGAAATACCCGTACAGGCTGACTCTCGGTGTGTTATACTAGCCCGATTGAGCATTCAGACTGACCATATCAGTCCGGATATGATCTGATCGCAGTCATCCAACTCCATAAGCATGATTGGATGACCCCAGATCAATTCCATCACCCCCAAGAAGGTATGGAATACCCACGGCCGACCCCGCATGGTCGGTCATTGGCCTAGCTTGCCAAGAAACCGTTCATACCAAGCATTATGGACGGAAAACCCTAAATTAGGGTTTGCGGCATATTTTTCATGTGTCGCAAAATAGTCTCAACCATCCATCTTCGCAGGTATAGATGGAGGGTGTAGATGTAGACTCAAAGGGCCCAGAGCATGTCAACACGATCACCGTGGGCCCGCCTACACACTTGACCAATCGGTCAAGACCAACCATACTTGGTTGCAACAAATTCGTACGCCCAAAGAGAGCATGGCGCACGGCTTTGAAAGCCAAAATTAGGGTTTCAAGCCATCACGCGCGTTTATCTTCTCCGGCACGAATGGAGGGTCACAGATTAGATTAAGCAGGTCCGGTCATACCAGCATGACCACCGTGGGCCCACCTACCTCCTCATGTGATCGGCCAAGGCATACCATGCCTGGCTATCCCAAACCGTCCACCCAAACTTGCGTGGTTACACCTCCCAAACCTCAAACTAATCTCGACCGCTCAACTTCGCCGGACGATTTGAGTGGTTCAGATCACGTTTTCATGGGATAATCAGGTGTAGGCGTGAACACCAGCCTACCACCTTCACGCCAGGCCAACCGACCAAGTCCGACCAAGATTGGTCGTCTTGGAACGCGCGCCTGAAGAGGGCGTGAAGAGTGGCCCTTGCGGCATTGGTTTTCTATCGCAAATTGATCCCGACCACTCGATTTCACCGGATGAATTGAGTGACCCAGATCATACTTTCGTGAGGGAATGGAGTACAGGCGCCTACACCGTCATGCCGTCTACACACATGTATGGTCGGCCTGGCCAAAATTGTATCCCATGCTTGGTTTCGACCAAGCTGAAGAGTGATGCTTGCGCACCTCTTCAAAACCCTAATTTCATTAACGGTCGCAGATGAGTGTCTCAAAGATCATCTCATCCGTCCAACTTCACCAGACTTGGTTATACAACCCTCGTCGGAGTTAATTGGTTAGTGAGACGTCATTACCCATCACTTTACCACACCATGATGCAAAGACACCGCATAAAATACACACGATACTTCACAAGTATCGACTCTGAATAACGTAGTTATTCAATTCAAAGATTACATGCTATCTTTCGTGGAGCCACAATCCACACATTCCGGACATCAATCATGTCACAAACCGGGGGATACATACGGGGTATTGGTCTCAGCGGTTTAAAGCGTGCAGCGTGCAACGCGCCATCACAAGAACGTGTTAGGAAGTTATGGACGGTTAGCGGTGACAGGAGAAGTGGGCAAGACTGGTCGTGTGGCACCGACGCACAACTCCACTACTCCATCACTCCACTTTCTCCACTTCCCACGAGAGACGTGAATAAGGCTCAATGACTTGTATAAATAGGTTCTCCGCCCTATTTCAAACAACAACACAAGTCCAGACAAGACAAAAACCAAGTGTTAATACAAAACGTATTCAAACACCCAGAGCTTGCTTGCATCAATCACAAGCCTGCTCACCTTTCGTTATAAGTCATAAGCAAGCCAACACCTTCACAATCTCAACACCTTCTTCGCTTCCCTCCCTAAGATCAACCCCATCTCCTTCACTTTGTGACCGAAACAAGTCTGGAACGGCCATTTCTTGGTTTAGGCCGGACTTGCACTGTATTGATCTCTCGAATCTACAAGCACTCACCGCACAAGTGCATTTGTTTAAGGTTTAAATTCATTCCTCATCCACACCCCAAATTACCAAATTCTGCAGGAGTAGTTTTTACCCATAAACAATTGGCGACCACAGTGGGAGGTTGATCTCTCGGTTGCACAAAATTGAATTCTCAATTTTTCGGTTTCCATCTCGCAATGTATCCGGAAACCACAGGTGGTTCAGATATCATGGGAAGTGTAGCTAGAATGCTGGAGGATGTCTTGGCAAATCAAGCCGGTATCACTAGAAGACAGAGCGAGACATTTCGCCTTTTGAATGATATAAAAGCACAATTACAAGAAGGGTCGGCGTGCATCTACTCAGGCAATGCAAGAAACGCTGAATCCTTAGTCAGGAGTCACACCTTTACCAGTGGAGATGCAGAAAGAGCGCGTAATCACAGGGGACTCAGGAGAGACGAACAACATGGTCCAGCCAACAACGAAGACTCGAGGCAACTCCACAGAGGAAAAGATTTGTCCGGGGTACCACAACGTCTGCCGGATAAAGAAATGGAGCCTGCAGCTTACGGATCCTCGCTGGAAGATTTATATCTCAAGACCCTTGTCGAAGCCCTAAGACCTGTTCAATCCGCATCGACCTTTCAACTAAGTGAAGAAACGCTTGAGGAAGGAGAGATCAATCAAGGAACACGTGAGTACAAAGGATGGGAACGTTCAATTCGATCACTCAAAAGATATTACAACACCTCCCATCACTGCAGCCGGAGCAGCCGCAAATCCTGGCATCTCATCAAGTGTAACACCTCCGGTAGTCACTGAGCAACAACTTCCACTCCTTCATCGGGACGAGGAGCCGGAGGGACGAGAGGAGGACCATCCCCCATTACCATTGCGGACTTGATGGAGAAGCGGGAAGTTCTTGCTAAGACTCAAACGGATATGGCCGCAACTCGAAAGAGGTACTCACTTTTCTTAAGACATTAACGATCGATTTCCACAAGAGCCGTGACAGCCCCTGGAGCAAAAAAGGAACGCATTCAACGCACCGGAGAAGGTACTTCAGCGGCGTGGACGTCCATGGACCTGATCAAAGAAGCGACATCAGATATGAGCGGTCCTGTCATGGAGACTCCTACACTGGGGACTGATCCTCCTCAAGTCAAATCAATAGTTTCACTATGAACCAGAGGCCGGTGGATCGGGAAGCGTTTTCTCTACTAGAAAGTTTATGCGAACTTTCACACCTCTCGAAGAATCAGCGCACGGAGACATTTTGCTGCAATCAACCAGAGGAAGTTCACAACCGTGCCCTACATGTCACCGCACGCATCAAGGATTCAGAGTTCAAGACGGCCCTTATCGACACAGGAGCGTCTTCGAATGTGATTACTCTCAAGACTCTCGGGACATCCAAGGTTCTCCCAGGCAAGGTCGTACGGAAGCCTACCACAATGACGGACTTCGAGGGAACCAAACCAGCACATACGGGAGGAGCTCCGCTGAAATAATCAGACAAGTTCGTTGCATCCCACTCCCCACGTGGGCGTCAATTAAGGAAGAAGACCGGCTTGCATCATTGAGAGCTAAAACCCACGATGCATCTTTGATGACGAAGCATTCTTCTCCATCCTGTGAAGCCACGACCCACGTTCACACGAAGAGGGAACGCACTTTTGTGGCGAGTCGTGACCAGAAAGGGAAACGGTATACCGACACTTCCATTATCAATTAGCAGGGGAGACTGCTACCCGTCTCTCCACCCAATGGAATGCTACAACAGCAACGAACCACAAGAACAAGTGCTAGATGCTCCACAACAGCCGCAAGATGGCACCAACTCCACAACTGATGAGATTGAAATCATTGAGGAATCTCCTACGCCTATCTCCATCAGCTCAACCTTGTGTGCGGATAAACGCACGAAGCTCGTGGCACTTCTCAAAGAGTACCAGGACATATTCACTTGGAGATATGAAGAAATGCCGGATTTAGATGAAAATTGGTCACCCATCATCTACATGTCATACCTGTATCCAAGTCGGTTAAACAGTTGTAGTTCATACATGAGGAAAATGGATAGATCAGGTGCTGCATAGACTTCAGAGACTTGAACAGGTGCTGCTCCAAAACGATCCTCCTCTACCTAACATCGACATGTTAGTAGATGCAACCAAATGGACACGGCATGTTCTCCTCCATGGATGGATGTAGCGGCTACAAACAGATAAGGATGTATGAGCATGATGCAAGTAAGATATCTTTTCGAATTCCTCTTGGAAATTTTTATTATACCATGCTGCCATTTGGTTTAAAGAATGCAGGTGCAACGTATCAACGCTCTATGACGGCAATCTTCCACTGGAGCCGATACCTCAAGGGAGCAGCCTCAAGAAGATGACGATGTCCACGCGTCATATCGAGCAAGATCCGGGCGAGTCACTTTATCAGACAGTGGTACATGTCTATCATGCTATGTTGGAGAATCCACGCTTTTGGTCATCCTCTGGAGCTGTTGAACGCTCATCTACAATAACATATGCCCTGATAGAAAGAACCAGGCATGCCGGTAATGAAGAGCCTCATAATGTTCGTAGGGGCATATATCTCACCAACAGGCGATACAACCTTTAGCCTTATGTAGGAAGTTCCCTGAAGCAACAAGAGGAAAACCACCGAGATACAACATCCTGCGCGTCCGTCAACTCCAACTCCAGTACCACATGCAAGACTCCCACAATGATGAAACAATGTCCAAGATATTCCATATCTGGCTCGACAACAACCACTATGAGTAAACCATGTAAACCACGCCTGGGGACTGAGGCTCAGCATGAAGTTCCTTCACCTTCAGTCAAGGAATTCTTCAACATGATAGAGATGGTCAGTCAAGAAGCATGGAATTCGCAAGGGTAAATCGAACTGAAGAGGGAAACACTTCAACGCTCCCTCTAACAGAAGCTGCTTCAATGGTCTCTTCAAGAGCCGCCTCAACGCTCTCTCCGGGACCCACGTTCACTTCAGAATCTTGCTTCAACACTCTCTCAAGGATCCACCTCAACGTTCGCACCAGAAGCCACTTTAACATCCTCTCGAGTCGTTTCAACACTTAAGCTGCATCAATAATCTGCGCTCTGGTCAAGTTATCTTTGATGTACTCATTTCTCAACATACGTCTCATCCATCCTTCATGAGGGCCCAGCAAAGCATGAAAAACCTTGAAGTCGATAGGAGAAGGGTTATCTTGTGGAACGGATATTTTCATATAGTTGAAAGGGCGTGGTGAACAACTCATCATCAATGTTCGGCATATCTTTGAAGCTGTCAACACCTCCTGACTTGGCACCAGCATTATCCCAGAAGACATCTCAACAGGAGTTCTTTTCTTCATTCTACAATAAAAGACAGGAGCAAGACTTGTATAAAAACGCGTGAGATGTGTAGTCACACACCTACGTAACACACATTCACTTTGGAGTACACAAGGCTGGTATTGGGTCCAAACACCGGTGTTGATCAAGTCACAAGTCCGGTGTTGATCAAGTCTCAAGACCGGTATTGATCAAGTCACAGGTATCACTCAAGTTTCAAGTCCGGTGTTGATCAAGTCACAAGTCCGGTGTTGATCGAGTCACAAGTCCGGTATTGCTCAAGCTTCAAGTCCGGTATTGCTCAAGCTTCAAGTCCGGTATTGATCAAGTCACAAGTCCGGTATTGCTTAAGTTTCAAGACCGGTGTTGGTCAACGGCACGAGGCTGGTATAAAGGTGACATTCAGTCAGGCATACACGAGGCGGGACCATATTTATTTGCACAACACGGTTCTCTTATGTCATGGGAATCATGTTCACGAAATTCAAGCCCACGTTCGATCAAACAGGCGCAGTAGCCCCACAACGAAGCAGGCGCAGCAGTCCATCGATTAGGCACAACCCCACGTTCGAGCAAAGCAGGAGCAATAGCCCCTCGACCTAATCAGGCATAACAAGGTCGATCTGGAAAGACCGACATTCAAACGGAGCAAGCACGGAGTGGGCCCTCGACCGGCCAGACATAGCAAGGTCGACCAAGCAGCAAGACCGACATCATACTAGGGGAATGCTCTCCTAGATGCCTTTTGAACGTGACATACTCCAAGGACAGGATGACCCGTCTCTCCTGGTAACATCTAACTTTGTCTCATAAAGTTTTATCTTTAATCATCACCATCTTATGCCTACCCCACAATAGTGTAACCATTGTGTGCTAGGCAGGGGACTTAATGTTGATGGTGGATTTTCGTTTAAGGTTAAAATTGTAAAATCCGGAAAAAATTATGCGCTGACATCTTGTAAAAGATAAAGCCATTAATAAGTGTTGGATACTCCTCACTTAATTCACCAAGAATGGAGCATGTGGCAACAATCCCATTCTGTGAATACATGAAGTTCCTCCAGGTTGGAGCATGTGGCAACAATCCCTTCCTGTGAATTTCATATCAGCCTTGTATTTCCAATACTCATTATCAGTGTGGCATGACGACTGAGTGTTACTCTTACGAGTAACACGAACCTCCAAGCACTATAATGAAACCATGTACGAAATACCCGTACAGCCGACTCTCGGTGTGTTATACTAGCCCGATCCCGCCCCTCTCGGTGTGTTATACTAGCCCGATTGAGTATCCATACCGACCATATCGATCGGGATATGATTCGATCGCAGATCATCCAACTCCATAAGCATGATTGGATGACCCCGGATCAATTCCATCACCCCCAAGCGGTATGGAATACTCACGGCCGACCCCGCATGGTCGGTCATTGGCCTAGCTTGCCAAGAAACCGTTCATACCAAGCATTATGGACGGAAAACCCTAAATTAGGGTTTGCGGCATATTACATGTGTCGCAAAACAGTCTCAACCATCCATCTTCGCAGGTATAGATGGAGGGTGTAGATGTAGACTCAAAGGGCCCAGAGCATGTCAACACGATCACCGTGGGCCCGCCTACACACTTGACCAATCGGTCAAGACCAACCATACTGGGTTGCAACAAATTCGTACGCCCAAAGAGAGCATGGCGCACGGCTTTGAAATCCAAAATTAGGGTTTCAAGCCATCACGCGCGTCTATCTTCTCCTAGCACGAATGGATGGTCACAGATTAGATTAAGCGGGTCCTATTCATACCAAAGATGACCACCGTGGGCCCACCTACCTCCTCATGTGATCGGCCAAGGCATACCATGCCTGGCTATCCCAAACCGTCCACCCAAACTTGCGTGGTTACACCTCCCAAACCTCAAACTAATCTCGACCGCTCAACTTCGCCGGACGATTTGAGTGGTTCAGATCACGTTTTCATGGGATAATCAGATGTAGGCGTGAACACCATCCTACCACCTTCACGTCAGGCCAACCGACCAAGTCCGACCAAGATTGGTCGTCTTGGAACGCGCGCCTGAAGAGGGCGTGACGAGCGGCCCTTGCGGCATTGGTTTTCTATCGCAAATTGATCCCGACCACTCGATTTCACCGGATGAATTGAGTGACCCAGATCATACTTTCGTGAGGGAATGGAGTACAGGCGCCTACACCGTCATGCCGTCTACACGCATGTATGGTCGGCCTGGCCAAAATTGTATCCCATGCTTGGTTTCGACCAAGCTGAAGAGTGATGCCTGCGCACCTCTTCAAAACCCTAATTTCATTAACGGTCGCAGATGAGTGTCTCAAAGATCATCTCATCCGTCCAACTTCACCAACTTGGTTATACAACCCAGTCGGTCAGAGTTAATTGGTTAGTGAGACGTCATTACCCATCACTTTACCACACCATGATGCAGTACCTGCATAAAATACACACGATACTTCACAAGTATCGACTTCCTGAATAACGTAGTTATTCAATTCAGCATTACATGCTATCTTTCGTGGAGCCACAATCCACACATTCCAGACATCAATCATGTCACAAACTGGGGGGATACAAACTGGGGTATTGGTCTGGCGGTTTACAGCGTGCAGCGTGCAACGCGCCATCACAAGAACGTGTTAGGAAGTTATGGACGGTTAGCGGTGACAGGAGAAGTGGGCAAGACTGGTCGTGTGGCACCGACGCACAACTCCACTACTCCATCACTCCACTTCCTCCACTTCCCACGAGAGACGTGAATAAGGCTCAATGACTTGTATAAATGTGTTCTCCGCCCTATTTCAAACAACAACACAAGTCCAGACAAGACAGAAAACCAAGTGTTAATACAAAACGTATTCAAACACCCAGAGCTTGCTTGCATCAATCACAAGCCTGCTCACCTTTCTGTTATAAGTCATAAGCAAGCCAACACCTTCACAATCTCAACACCTTCTTCGCTTCCCTCCCTAAGATCAACCCCATCTCCTTCACTTTGTGACCGAAACAAGTTTGGAACGGCCATTTCTTGGTTTAGGCCGGACTTGCAATGCATTGATCTCTCGAATCTACAAGCACTCACCGCGCAGTGCATTTGTTTAAGGTTTAAATTCATTCCTCATCCACACCCCAAATTACCAAATTCTGCAGGAGTAGTTTTCACCCATAAACAGCAACCAACCTGAAAGAGTGGATGGACTCGCTAAAATCCTGTCAAGACAGACCTTGAGAGCTCTCGAGAATGCAAGCCTGCACTTATGAGGGATGCAGGTGACTGTGGGCAATTGTCTTTGAAGCATAGCATTCAGCAGATCAGTAGAAAGGGTCTCTACAGCACCACTACCATCTTCCCCAGAAACTGCATTATCCACAGGAACATCGTCTTCCAAACATACATCCTGCACCTCACCTGGTTTGTTCAAACCATGGATTAAGAAATCTTCCCCTACACCATTGAATGGCCCTGGAATAAAATCATGCACATCACCTTCACGCCCCTTGCACGATTTCTTCCATGATGCAGATACAAACACCTACTACACAGCCACATTCGCAGATTGCAGAGAACCTTCTCCAAACCACAATACACGTTCAAATCACTGGCAATCAAGTCCCTACAAGTGTTCTTGCTAGCTTCCGAGGATAGATGTTTGTCATGAAGGTGTTTCAGGAAAGACCCCTTGACATATCCTCTTCCATGAACTCCATCAGGGCATCCATGTATACTCTTGAAAGGACAGTGGCAAACAGCATCCGTAACGACCGTTACTGTAGAAGGAGAGGTGGTCGAGGGTATCTGGGTGGAGGGGGTAGGAAAAAATTCACGGGAAGAAGTCCTTGTAACCCTAGGCATGGATGCAGAGTGAGAACCCTAAAAATAAAAACTAGAACCCTAAAGAAAAACAAAACGCAACAATGAAAGGATTTGAAAACAAAGCAAAACAGGAAAATCCGTGGTAATGAAATCAAAAGGAAAACAAAATTAATGAAAACGCTGGGCGAATACATGATGAATCCGAGATTGGAATGAGTTTCCAATACACATAAACATATTTATTTATTTTAAAATATTATTATTATTTTTATTATGAAAGGTGCCGCAAAGGGCTTTTATTAACCAAAAGAAATATTTACACAGGGATGGGTGGGAGTCTAGCAACAAGCTGAGCACCCACACCTTTTTGAATAATAATGCCAAGCCTATGGAAAAGAGAACCGCCTATTTTATCGTTAGAGTCATGACTTGCAAGACAGTTCTTCAGTCTCTTTATGAAGACAATCAGGTCTTCGCTTAGCTCACCAAGTGTTGTAAAAGCTAGAACACCGAAACCGTACCCATGGGTTGTGCATTGGGCCAGATATTTGTTACACTTGCGGGTAATAGCTGCGGCGATCGCTTGTCCAGTGTAAAGTTCCACTTCCAGAAAAAGGTGAAACACCGGTGACATCGTAACACACGTCTTTACGTTCTCCCAGCTATAGACTAAGATGTCAAGCAGTTTTAGTTCTTTCTTTGGTAGATAAGAAGCCAAGTTTAGCTTCTTTCTGGCTGCGACACTCGACTTGTAGCATATATCCGCTAATGTATCTCTAGCTAGGTCATGTCTCAGATTTGAGTCCCACGTCGCTTGCGCAATGAAGAGCATGATCCCCATAAATATCCATGTCCCCGCCACAACAAGAACATGTGCTCTCTTTTGCAAAGAGAGGAATGCCCAAACGATATTGCAATATGGATCTAAATCACGAGGCCCGACATTACGATTCAAACCCGCTATAGGAATGGCCGTAAGATAGTCTTGTGCATGTGCCCTCCGTTACTCGCCACGAAACGAATCACGTGCAGACATAGGGTATTTGGTAGGTATATCCCTCTTGATAGCTTCAAAATATAACACCGCCAGGGAACGCATTGGGTGGGGGGCAGTATTATTGACTTCAAAGGTTGAAGGAGATAAACCACTAACTCCGTAGGAAGGCGTTGAGGGACAGGTTGAAAAGTATGGCTAGATTCCAGGCGGCAGATCGGGAAGGATATTGTCCTCGAAGGTTACGAGTCCGAAAGCATGATGCTAAATAACAATATTGGATCGTGTCTGTCATAGTGTAGACTCCTAGACCACTGCGTTGATGGGTAGTGTGGTAATACTGCTCTGGAATCGGCCAAATCCTGCACCATCTGCTATTATGAGATGCCTCAGGTATTCAAGTAAGTGTGAGTCGTAGGTTGTTGCCGCCTGGGATAAGACTTGAGGTTTAGTAGTTCTCATTGTGAAATATAACCTCGATACACCTGTGCAATTACGCAACAACAATAACTCACTTTGTGGGTCTTTGAGGTTCTTGACTGCCTGCATCAGCTGAATAGTTTTGTCGACACGCTGAAGAATCATGTTGCTGCAGAATTGGTCGTTTAAACTAACTGGGCCTCCAAGCAATTTCACGCCTTGAGTTGGTCGATGAATATTGCTGGGAAAAACACCGTCCTGTATGCTTCTTGGATCTGTTGTTGGCCAGAACACTTCGGTTTTGTCTATGTTAAGAAATAGACCTCGTTGTGCCCCTTCCGCTTGTATGATATTTAAGGCTTTAGCAACTTCCAGAGTATCACCAATTATTGTTCCATCATCTAGATACCACGCATGGAGATCCAATTGGCATTGTGATGCAATTTTACACACAAGTGGATGTAACGTAAGTGCAAAAAGCAGTGGACCGAGTGGATCCCCTTGCTGGACGCCTTGGGCAGATGACAGGATTGCCTCATTGTAGTATAACCTCGCTGGCTTGGCATAACAAAATTCTACCCATTTTGAAATGCTGGGACATATCTTTCGGACTTCACTAATCATTACAGAGCGATCAACAAGATTAAAAGCGTTAGAGAAGTCTACAAGTAGCATTGTCAGATTAGTTTGCTTACCCCTTTGTTCGAGCAATCTGTTTACTGAGTGGAGAATACCTTCACCACCGCACGGGATACCAACCCCAAACTGATGGTTTCCCAAGTACACAGCCAACTCCTTACTGACTGAAGTTGCGGCAATCTTTGAGCAGAGCCTCCTCCAAATTGTGCCGACAGCAATCGGCCTAACACCACCGTCTGTTTTAAGCAAAGGTGTCAAAGGTGCGCTAGCTATGAATTCTCCAAGGGCTGAAGGGCAGCGACCAGAGAGCCATAAGTTTACGACACCTGTCATGGACATTAAAAGCTCATCCGATACGGCTGCTGCAGGGCCGCTGAGAGCATCCAGCAAATGCTGCGCTCGTAGACCATCCCTACCGCATGAGGTGCCCTTTGGGAAACTCTTTATGGCAGCTAGAACAGATTTAACGTCAGCCATTGCAGGTGGGGCATCGAAATTGTCTGCGGGTATGATAGGAGGTGGTGCAGAGGGGTGTTGTTGTTGCAAGACCTGTAGAGTGTCTGAGTTTGCTGGGGCAACTCCATTGGAAGATAATATGCGTATGGCTGCGGTGTAGTGGCCGTAGCTAAGTTTTTTCCTGCATGCCTCTACGTTAGAATTCTTAGGTTTGCGCCTCTTTGTGATATTGCTTCTTTAGAGACTGTGCTGAAAGGTCAAGCAGTTGTTGAATAATGGAGATATAACCTTGTGGCTCCTTCCATTTGGCAAGTGCCTGTTGAATCGAAGATGTTTGCAACCTCTTCCGCGTACCTGATCTTTCTTCCGATGAACTTTTTGGAGTATAGAGATTGAGGGTGCATATTGGTAGCAAGAGCAACTGCAACCACGCGATTAAGTCATTGGTGTTAGCTTGAACTTTGTCCAGACGTTTTAAGGGTTACTGAAAACTCAAGTCTGCATTGTGGGGGATGCTAGTCACGGTAGTAAATTGTTTCTGAAATAACAAATTAAGAGTATCAAGACAAAGGGTGAAAGTATCTTCCCTTACTGCTATTTTCAAGAGAAGGCTCAATGATCTGCCGCAGTCTCTCCACGCCGTGAATCAGAAAGTCTATAGTGACACCATTGAAGGGGCATGGTATAATATCATTCTTGACACAACGAAAAGGTCGTTTCCAAGAGTTAATGTGCATGCAGCGAGTACACAGCCACATCTGCAATTTTGTCAGAACATTTTCCCAGGCCCTGTAAATGGGTAATTGTGTACGTAGTCTTTCTCTGCAAATCTCTTTACATTCTATGGTTGGAAAATGTCTGTCCTGTAGGTGTTTGTACAGTGAGACCCTAGCATATCCTTTACCATTGACACCATCATGGCAATCATCAAGATTTCGAAAAGGACAATGAAACGCATCGTCTGGTGGTCATGTATCTACCTTATTATGAACAGATGTGAAGACAGCCTCATCCGAATCTACAAGTCGTTGTTCTTGGGCGGAAGAGGATCGCCTGGTTCTCGGCATTGCAGAAACCCATGTACCAACTGAAGATACATCCCTGCTGCAATCATTATATGTGGCCGGGGGATTAGCAGACGATGAAGAACGAGTACAAGGCATTCTGACCGAAACTACCACCAACAATAACAATTAACCCCTGCTCAAGCACGCACAGAAGGAAAAAGCTTCAACAACAAACAGCCTCAAACAAACCCCTGCTCAATTATCCCCACTTCAGGTCCTAATTACAAAAATCTGCACCCCTGATTCAGGTTCCTCAACCACACACAAAATAAAACACCACAGCCTCAAATATCCAATACTTCAAAACTGCTCTATGAAGTTTGATTCACTTATTGGAAAAAGCACCAGTAATAACAAACCCCAGTTTCAACAACAGCTGTTATCCTAATTTTCAAAACCCTAATTTTCCAATACACCACCGAGGAATGAAAATTAGTAGTTGAAAACCTCCCCCTTGCAAATCAAACCACAAAACCCATCACTAATTCAGCGTCAACTTCACACAACTGTCAAACTGTATGAAAAAGAAAACCTTAACCCTAGTTTAATGAAGGAGTTTCCTTATTAAATTGATCAAGAAAAACTCCCAATTCAGTTGCTACAAACACTCTATGAAGGGAAACACCAAAGCATTAAAACAAATACCAAAACCCTAGTTTGCAAAAGTAATTCAAGGAAAATCCCTAAAGTAGCATCGTCAATTACACAGATGAAGACCTAGGATTAAGAAAAGATGAAAATTTACAGAGGAATTAAGCGAAGGGAAGAAACAAAATACTACAACACTAATTCTGAATTAATCAGTCACGAATTCGAAAACCCCCTCTACCAATTGAATAAAGAAGATGCCTAACTCCAATCGACAAAATCCTTTCTACAAACAATGAAAACGGGAATTCAAATACCTACTTGAAACACCAAAAACGCTGAAGAATCAAAGAAAAACAACGTTGAATCTGTTGCAACAATCACCACGAGAGAATTTCGTGGTGAAGAGATGCCACACGGGCTTTATTTTTATTATTATTATTATTATTATGAAGAGATGCCACACGGGCTTTATTTTTATTATTATTATTATTATTATTATTTTTTTTTTTTATTATTTTTTTTTTTATTTTTTTTTATTAATCCTCCTCCCCTTATTATTATTATTATTATTATTATTATTATTATAAAAATTGTTCTTACAAAGGAGAAGTTGGTAGCCTAGCCACAAGCTGGGCACCTTATTGTTATTATTATTATTATTATTATTATTATTATAATTATTATAGAACAAGGTCAAGATTACAGGGATTACAGGGAATGGTGGACAACCTAGCAACAAGCTGGGCGCCAACACCTTTTTGAAAATAATAACAATAAGGGGAGGAGGATTAGATGATTAACAGTATGAAAACCCAGGAATCAAAGGAGAAAAATCCAGGCTTCCAATCGCCGGAAAAGTCTTCCCAAAATCGCCGGACACTCTCTCACCGGATTATTATTATTATTATAAAATGGACGCCGCAAGGCTTTTATAAATTAATATCAAAATCGACATTACAAGGGATGGTGGGTAGCCTAGCAACAAGCTGGGCGCCGACACCTTTTTTAATAACGATCCCTAACCTATGAAAAAGAGAATTGCCCATCTTGAAATTGGCATCATGTCGAGCCATGCAATTCCTTATTCGCTTCAAAAAAATTATAAAATCCGTACCAAGCTCACTAAAAGTGGAAAAGGCCAGCACACCAAAGCCATAACCGAGTGAGGTGCAGACATCCAAGTATTTTTTGTACTTGCGGGTGACAGCAGCATAAATCCGTCGGTAGAAGGTCCTTGCCGTTGATGACGCCCAAAGAGACCTCTTTTCTAGCCACCACACCGTCCCTATAAAACATATCTGCCAAGATATCCTTCACCAGATCATGTCTGAATTTAAGCCCAACCTCACTAGCACAGTGGATGGAAACCGTCCATGGACATTATGGTGAAACCCTTTCTGAAGGAGATACATTAGTTACATTTATATATGAAAAATCGAGATCTGGTGATATAATGCAGGGTCTTCCAAAAGTGGAACAGGTTTTAGAAGTGCGGTCGCTTGATTCAATATCAATGAACCTAGAAAAACGGGTTGAAGGTTGGAACGAACGTATAACAAGAATTCTTGGAATTCCTTGGGGGTTTTTGATTGGCGCAGAGTTAACCATAGCACAAAGTCGTATCTCTTTGGTTAATAAGATTCAAAAAGTTTATCGATCACAGGGGGTGCAAATCCACAATAGGAATATAGAAATTATTGTGCGTCAAATAACATCAAAAGTTTTGGTTTCGGAAGATGGAATGTCTAATGTTTTTTCACCCGGAGAACTTATTGGATTATTGCGAGCGGAACGAACGGGACGCGCTTTGGAAGAAGCGATCTGTTATAGAGCCGTCTTATTGGGAATAACGAGGGTGTCTCTGAATACTCAAAGTTTCATATCCGAGGCGAGTTTTCAAGAAACTGCTCGAGTTTTAGCAAAAGCCGCTCTACGAGGTCGTATCGATTGGTTGAAAGGTCTGAAGGAGAACGTTGTTAGGGGGGATGATACCCGTTGGTACCGGATTCAAAGGATTAGTGTATCATTCAAGGCAACACAGCAATATCCCTTTTGAAATAAAAAAGAATAACTATTCCGAGGGGGGTTTAGAGATATTTTGTTCCAACACAAAGAATTATTTGATTCTTACATCCCAAAGAATATCCACGATCCATCAGAACAATTATTTACGGGATTTAATGATTCCTAAGAGCAGATTCATCCTTTTACCTTAACTTTATTATTATTATTATTATTATTATAAAAGATTACCTCCATGGGTTTTTATTAAACAAAATCAAAGTCATTTTGTACATGAATGGGCGGGAGTCGGGCAACAATTTGTGCACCAACGCCCTTTTATTATTATTATTATTTTTTTATTTATTTATTTATTACAATAGGCCTCCAAGGGCATTTATTAAGCAAGCAAACTTAGTAAAAAATTACACAGGGTGTGTTGGGAGCCTAGAAAATATTGGAGCTTAGCTTATTGAGCCTAGAAAATAAGCAAGCAAGCAAACTTATTATTATTATTATTATTATTATTACATGAAACTAGTTGGAAGCCTAACAAGCTAAGCTCCAATGACATACTACTACATTAATTGAACAGGTTGCTGTGCTAACCTACCAGCGAGCCTCATGGGTAACCTAGCCAAGAGAGCTGAAACGACGGGAGGGGGATGAGATTGTGTCACAAGGGGGGCAAGCTAACACTACCTTCCATGTTATTATTATTATTATTATTATTTGAAAGGGAGCCACTAAGGCGTTTATTGAGAAGCGAAACTATACAGAAATTTACAGGGATTTGGCAGGGAGACGCGCAACAAGTTGCGCTCCAATGCCTTTTTGAATAATGATACCTAACCTGTGGAAAAGAAAACTGCCTAAGTTGTTATTGACATCGTGACTTGCCATGCAGTGTTTCAATCTTTTCAGAAGAACTGTAATATCATCGCTTAATTCCCCCAGTGTCGTAAATGCCAGAACGCCGAAACCATAACTACGAGAGGAGCACAAGTCAGCATATTTATTATTATTATTATTATTATTATTATTATTATTATTATTATTATTATTATTATTATTATTATTATTATTATAACTCAATATCAAAATCGACATTACATGAGATGGTGGGCAACCTAGCAACAAGCTGGGCGCCGACACCTTTTTGAATAACGATCCCTAACATATGAAAAGAGAATTGCCCATTTTGAAATTGGCATCGTGTTGAGCCATGCAATTCCTTATTCGCTTCCGAACCAAGTTCACCAAAGGTGGAAAAGGCCAGTACCCCAAACCCATAACCGAGTGAAGTACAAACACTCAAGTATTTATTGTTCTTGCGGGTAACAGCTGCATAAATGGCATGACCTGGAATGAAGTTGCGAGTACGAGCACTAGTGAAAGGGGAAACTCCAGTAACATCAAGGCAAACATCCCTACCATCTTCCCAATTATAAGCCATGATATCAGCTGGACGAAATTCCTTGCCATTGATGACGCCTAAAGAAACCTCCTTTCTAGCTACCACACCAGCACGATAACACGTATCTGCCAAAATATCCTTCACCAAATCATGTCTGAATTTGAGCCCGACCTCACTTGCACAATGGATAGCATGATCGCCAAAAATATCCATAAGTTTGCCACAACAAGAGCACTTACTACCATCAGCAAAAAGGGGTATTGCCAAGCGGTACTGAAGCACTATGCTAAACTGTCTAGGCCCAATAGCTTGGCCAAGGCCAGGAATCGGGATTTCCTTAAGGAAGTCCATAGCATGGACGGATCTGTTACACTGCCAAACAACAACTTCACGTGAAGATAGAGCAAAGGTTGAGGGTACCTGATCTCGAACTGCACCAAAATAAATAGCCGCCAAAGACTTCATGTAAAGGGGGGCGGTATCATTAATGTTGAAATCCGAAGAGGTAATCCCGCAAGATTTCTTGAAAAATTGTAAGGCGCTGTGGAATTCAGGACCGGGGACTGTGGTGTCATGGCTCTTCAAAATAGAATGCTGCAAATGTCGGGTCTGCACCTGGGAAGCTAGGTAGCAGTACTTCATTGTATCAGACATCGTAAGTATACCAAGTCCCCCATCCTTGATGGGAAGTGTAGCCAATCGCTGTTGGACCAACCCAAAACCTGCACCATCTCCAACCACCAGACGACGAAGATACTGCAAGAGATAGCCATCAAACCGTTCAGCTGCAGGTACTAGCGCCTTCGGGCAGGTGGTACGCAAGGAGAAATACAACCTCGATACCCCAGTACAACTACGTAAGAGCAGGAGTTCGCATTGGGGATCTTGCAGCTCTTGGATTTTGTCCATAAGCTGTAAGGTCTTATCAATTCTATGCGACACGGTACTGCAGCAAAAATTCGAATCCAAACTAACCGGCCCACCAAGCAACCGCACACCATCTTTAGGCTTACCAATATTCACAGGAAAGGCATCGACGAAGATCTCTTCTCGTGTCATACGAAGGCCAAAATAGTTCGGTCTTCGAAATATTAAGATGTAACCCGTAGCTTTGTCCATCTTCCCGAAGAATTTTAAGAGCTTTGGATACCTCCATCGTATCGCTTTGCTATGGTGCCATCGTCCGTATACCAAGCATGGAAATCTAGACTACAATTAGAAGCAATCTTCTCCACGAGTGGGTGTAGAGCTAAAGCAAATAGCGGGGGGCCAAGGGGGTCACCTGCGCTGTACTCCTTTATGTAGAGGATAATACGTGGTCACATTAATATAGCCTGGCAGGGGATGTGTATAGAAAAATTCAACCCAGGATGCAATACTAGGGCATCGAGTGCGCACCTCTCTAATGATAGCAGACAGATCGACGAGATTAAAGGCGTTAGAGAAATCGATCAAGAACATAGATTTGGTGGCGTCGAACCACATAACTCGAGCGGTCGGCCGAGTGCAAAATGCCTTCCCCTCCTCCCGAACACCTACGCCAAACTGGGAAGTTGCCAAGATAAGTATTCAAGCTTTTACGACCCGAGTTGGCAGCCATTTTGGAGCACACCTACGCCATATAGTACCCACCGCAATGGGTCTCAAACCACCACCAGGCTTGAGCAGCGGCGTCAAGGGGGCGCTGGCAACGAATTCACCTAGAACAGAGGGGCATTTGCCCGCAAGCCAAAGATTTACGACACCAGTAATCGACTACAGCACGTCATCCGCAATAGCAGCACTAGCACCACTCAAAGCATCAAGGAGATGTTGAGCTCTGAGGTCGTCCCTGCCACAGGACGTTCCCTTAGGAAAGCTCTTAAGAGCAGCAAGGACATCCTTAGCATTCACAGACATGGCAGGAGACGAAATGGCTTCTGCGGGAATGATAGGAGGCCGAGCTAGAGGATGTTTCTGCTGTAGTACATGTAGAGTATCTGGAGTCGGAGGAGCAACCCCACTGGATGAGAGGATACGTATAGCCGCAGTGTAGTGACCATAACTCAGCTTCTTCCTGCAGGTAGCCAAATGTTTGCTAGTTTTCTTTTTGCTGGGAGCACGCTGCTTTGGAGGCTGTTTAGTCGAGGTCAAGCAACCTGAACTAAGCCGAGACAGCCCAAAGGCTCACTTCAAGTCATTAGCGCTTTGTTGATCGCGGCTGTTTGTAGCTTCTTTCTATTTCCAGAGCGCTCCTCACTCGAGTTTTGTGGCTCATACAGGTTTAAGGTACAAATCGGCATCAAAATAAGACGTATCCAGGCAGCAAGGCATGTGGGATTTGCAATAACAAAATCCAAAGCAGATTTCAACGTGCGTGAAAAGAGAAGTCTGCAGTGTGGTGGAATACTGACCGTAGTTGGAATCTGTCTCTCGCAAAGCATTTGGTTGAGCATTTCCACAAAGTAAGCCCCGCAACTCCATCATTAACCGGTTCACTTGGCGCCGAACTATCACCGCAAATCGGGAACACAAGATGAGGCTTCTCCACTCAAGTAAATCGGGAAATCTGCACCAACACCATTGAACGGCCCCGGTATAACATCTCGATCATGCGCTTTCGATTTGCAAGCCATCTTCCATGTATGAGTGGTCATGCACTGTACACAACCACCATTGCGTATCTTGCGAACACTCTCCCGAGCAGCAAAAGCAATGTGCATCATTCTGAATTCTCTCCTTGCAGATCAATTTAGCGCTTTCAGTGGGAAAGTGCTGATCTTTAAGGTGTCGAATCCAGACACTTCTGGAATAACCTAGTCCACCGGTGCCACCCTGACAGCCATCAAACAGAGCAAAGGGACAAGGGATCTTGTCAGTCTGTGACGATGATGAAGCTATGGAAGATTGGGAATCCAGGTCGGCATTGCAATCTGAAGCAGTTGAGGATCATAGTCGGGGTCCTGGCATTGCTTATTCCAAATGGAAGAAGAGTTTGTGGAAACCCTAGAAAGCAATGGCCGTAGCAAGCATCATAATGCAGCAAACAATAATCAGTGAGGAGAAAGGGAGATGAAATCACGGACGATGGAGTGGATTGATACAGGTTTTCAATCACCAGGAAAAACCCATCGCCGATCGCCGGAGCTTCTCTCTCCTCACGGATTATTATTATTATTATTATTTTATTTTTATTTATTTTTTAATAAAGGATGCCACTGAGGCTATTATTATATAACGATAATATTACATGTCTGTGTCCATGACAACATCGGTGGTAGGCAACCGAGCAACAAGCTGGGTGCCAACACCCTTTTGGATAGCAATGCCTAGCCTATGAAAAAGAGAACCGCCTATCTTAGAGTTGGGGTCATGACTAATGAGGCAGTTCTTCAATCTTCTTATAAAAGCAATAGTGTCTTCCCCTAGCTCCCCCAAGGTGGTAAAGGCCAATACGCCGAAACCGTATCCGTGTGCAGTGCATTTGTCAAGGTATTTGTGGCATTTACGCGTGATAGCTGCTGAAATAGCGTGTCCTGGAGTGAAGTTGCGCGTCATGGCAGTTGTAAATGGTGAAACACCGGTCACATCCAAACAAACAGCTTTCCCATTCTCCCAATTGTGGACAAGAAGATCTGTCGGCTTCAAATCTTTGTTGGAGTTGGAAGACAAACCCAAAGAAGCTTCTTTCTGTGCTGGGACACCCGCTTTATAGCACATGTCGGCAAAGACATCTTTAACAAAATCATGGCGAAATTTACTCCCTACATCCTTTGCACAGTGTAGAGCATGGTCGCCAAAAATTTCCATGGGTCTATTGCAGCTTGAGCATAGGGTGCCGCTGTCGAATAAAGGTATGCCAAGACGGTACTGCAAGACTGCTCGAAAGTGTCTAGGTCCCACATACTGGTTTAGCCCACTGATTGGAATGGCTTTGAGAAAATCCATTGCATGCGGCATTCTATTGCTTTGCCAAAGAAATAAGTCCCGAGCAGAAAGTGAGTATGTTGTTGGTATCTCTTCCTTGATAACATCAAAGTATGTAACCGCCAATGACTTCATATAATGAGGGGCGGCGTCGTTGATGTTGAAGTTGGAAGGAGATACACCACACGCCTGCGTATAAGACTCTAATGCATATCGATAGTTGTCATGCGAGTCTAAAGACGAAGGGAGTGACAAAATAGTTCTCTGAAGGGACTCGGTTTGAGCACAAGAAGCAAGATAACAATACTTTCCGGTGTCGGTCATCGTGAGGATACCTAGCCCGCCGTCTTTGATCGGAAGAGATGCAAAGCGTTGTTGGCACATGCCAAAGCTAGCACCGTCGCCGACGACTAACTTACGCAAGTAAACCATCAGTTGCTTGTCGAACTCCGCAGCTGCTGAGTGTATTGCGAGTGGAGTAGGGGTCCGCAAGGTGAAGTACAACTTAGAGACTCCACAGCAATTGTGCAGAAGCAACAGTTCGCTCTGTGGATCTTCCAATTTTTGTATGCATTCAAGTAAGCGCACAGTTTTATCAACTCGTTCATGCACTAAGTTACTACAGAATTGCAAGTCAAGGCTAATAGGGCCACCGAGCAGTTTCACGCCAATTGATTGCTTCCCAATATGTGCAGGGAAGACGCCAGCAAGCTCTCTTCTAGGGTCCGGAGTTGGCCAAAAGATCTCCGTTTTAGATATATTCAAATGTAACCCCCTCCTTGGACCTTCTTCTCGCAATATATTCAGTGCTTTGGCCACTTCAAGAGTGTCACCTGCAATGGTTCCATCATCTAGATACCATGCCTGGAAATCTAGTTTGCATTGAGACGCAATTAACTCCGCAAGGGGCTGTATTACCAAAGCAAATAAAAGAGGCCCCAATGGGTCACCCTGCTGAACTCCTTTGGCCGAAGAGAGAATGTTGTCGTTGTAATATAACCTGGCAGGAGTTGAATAACAGAATTCAACCCAGCGTGCAATTGTAGGGCAGTGAGCTCGTACCTCGTTAATTAGGGTGGATCTATCGACTAAGTTGAATGCATTGGAGAAGTCGATCAGTAGCATGGTCATTGTAGATTCACCTCCTTTTGCCTCAAGCAATCTGTTGGCTGCGTGCATAATGCCTTCCCCACCGCAAGGAATTCCGACGCCGAACTGATATGTACCAAGATACTCAGTCATATGTCTACTGACGGATGTTGCAGCCAGTTTAGAGCATAACCTCCTCCATATAGTTCCAACTGCGATTGGACGCAAACCTCCTCCAGGTTTTAATAATGGGGTGAGAGGCGCACTCGCAATATATTCGCCAAGGACAGAAGGGCATTTACCAGCTAATAGTAAGTTGGCAACTTCGGTCATGGCTTGAAGCAAGTCATCACCAGTAGCAGCTGCAGGGCCGCTCAATGCATCCAACAAATGCTGAGCGCGGAGTCCATCTCTCCCACACGCTGTCCCTGTGGGAAAGCTCTTGATGGCTTCCAACACAGACGAAGAGTTAACGGTCAACGCAGGTGCTGAGATGCTTTCACTGGGAATGGTCGGGGGTGGCGCGGATGGGTGTTTTAGCCGCAGTTCAGTTAAAGTGTCCGGTGTAGGAGGGGCAATTCCATTGGATGACAAGATACGAATGGCCGCAGAATAATGCCCATAGCTAATCTTCTTCTTGCAGGCATCGACATTGGAATTCTTCTTCTTCTTATTACTTGGCATGTGCTTAGGTTTAGATGTAGATAAGCCTAGTAATTTTTGTGTCAAACTGAAGCACCCACCTGGCTCATTCCATTGCAGTAAAGCCTGGTTAATGGATGATATATGGAGTTTCCTCCTAGTGCCTGAACGTTCTTCAGTGGAGCACTTGGGAACGTAGAGGTTCAACGTACATATTGGAAGTAGGAGAAGTTGTATCCAAGTATCTAAACATCCGGGTGTGGCCTTGACATCGTCCAGTGCAGCTTTTAAAGTTCGTGAAAATTGTAATCGACATGGAGAGGGGATACTCACAATAGTGGTCATCTGCTTTCTCAAAACCGTGTCGAGCATCTCCACTGTAAGAGAAACTGCACTTTCGGCAGGCAAGGGTGATGGCTTTCCGGTGTGACTGAAGAAGGTCCTGCAAAGTATGGAGGTTTTACAACGCCATGAATCAAAAAATCAGCCTCATTACCATTAAGGGGTCCAGCAATAACATCAGCAGGGTGAGTTTTTGACGTGCATGGCTTCTTCCAGGCATGGATGTGCATGCATTTGATGCATAGCCACATCTGTAAGTCTGATAATACACGCTCCCATGCATCAAAACATTCTGCATTAGTCCGGATCCGATCTCTGCAAATCTCTTTTGCAGTTTCAGTTGGGAAATGCTGATCCGAAACATGTCGATAGAGTGCACTTCTGACATAACCGCTTCTACCACGAACACCATCATGACAGCCGTCATAATTTTTGAAGGGGCAGTGAAACCGCTCCCCCTGAGAACCACTCGATGATGGAAGTGATTGTGAGTCTGTGTGGACGGTATGATGAAATTTAGGGCTAGGGTATGAAGACCGTGTGCTAGGCATGTTCTTCACAAAACCAGAGACTGTAACCGCTAAAAGAAACAGAAATCCCGAGATTTGAAGAACACAGGCCACTAAAGAGCATCGATGAATGCAGGTAATAACAGAGAATAGGGGAGAAAGGAAGAAGATGATGTATCAAATACCGGCGAGAGAGGGATGACGGAACTGGTTTTCAATCGCCAGCGGAGTCGCCTCAGAATCGCCGGAGTTTATTATTATTATTATTATTATTATTATAAAAAGAGAGCCGTGAAGGCTTTTATTGAACAAGCAAAAGCGGTATTACATGGAATCAGTTTGAGGTTGGAAGGCGAGCAACAAGTTGCGCCCCAACACCTTTCGAATAATAATTCCCAACCTATAAAAAAGAGAACCGCCTAAGTTGTTATTTGCATCGTGTGCAGCCATACGCCTTGAGCCTTTTCGGAAGAACGGTGATATCGTCTCCTAGTTCGCTAGAGACGAGAAAGCTAAGACACCGAATCCATACCCATGAGTCAAACAATTGGCGCATATTTATGCCGTTTACGAGTAATAGCGACGGCGATGGCATTACGGGCGTAAAGTTGCGATAACCATTCCCGCAAAGGGTGACACGCCCGTGACATCAAAACAAACATCACGCCCATTCTCCCAATTGTAGATTAAAATGTCAAAGAGTCGTTGGGAATTAGCCTTGTTTGATAGACAACCAACCGCAGCCTTCTTTTCTTGATGCGACACTTGCTTTGTAGCACAATTCGGCGAAAAGATCGCGGACTAAGTCATGTCTCGAATTTAAGACCGATATCACCGGCACAATGTAGGGCATGGTCTCCAAACGATCCATAGGTCCGGTGCATGAGGCGCATGTCTTGTCATCAACAAATATAGGTATGCCGAGTCGATATTGAAGTACACACCGAATCGGCGCGCGGTCCTAGTGCTTGATGAAGGCCTGCGATGGGAACGGCTTTAAGGTAGTCTTGGGCGTTGGCTAGTCTGTTGCATTGCCACAGTATGGAGTCCCGGTCTGACATGGGGAATGTGTTTGGGATCTCTCGTTTAACAGCATCAAAGAACAAGGTTGCCAGAGAATGCATAGGCTGTGGGGCAATTTCTTTGATGTCGAAAGTAGGAGATAGACAACACACTCGCAAGAAGTCATCAAGAGCGAGTTGGTAGTGGGGACTAAATCTAGAGACTGTAGTGTTACACCGATAGGTGTAGAATACACCTAAATTACTATCTAGTAGTTTATGCTTTCTTTGCTATTTTTCTTGTAAATTATGTATTTTACGCTTGTTTTGAGTTTTATAGCTACTTTGGAGTCGCACGGAGGAAAAGAAGAAGAAAGCACCCAATTTGAGCAAAAAGGGCGAGAATTGTCATTTTAGGGGCGAACACTATTTGGAGCCCAATCCGGTTAAGGGGCGCTCTTTTGGAAGGAATATTAAATGCGATCCGGATGAGGTTAAGGGGCGATCCATCGTGTTAGCCCTTATCAAAGGGACCAACACCGAATAACCCTCATTTAACCCAACCCTATATTCGATCGAGAGAGAAACTTTCTCATCTCATTTATCATTTTCTACGAAATTAAGAGAAGAAAAAAAGCAGCCGCATTTCTTGTATTTGATCTGTCCGAGAGGTCTAGAGATGATTAACGAGTGCCGCCGTGAAGCTCAGGGAGATGTAGCCGTGAAATCGCGAGATGATTGAGATGACGAGCTCAAATTTAGGGTTCCCTAAGGTTCCAGTGAAGAACCCGAGAGGAGGGTTCGATCTCGAATTGAACCGAAAATCGATGATTCCAGATCGAAGAAGATGGTGCTGTAATGGAGAAATCGATCGAGAATAGTTTCGGTGGTGTTTGAATGGGTTTCAGTGGCTGAGTAGATGAAGAACACAAGAATGGGTTTTGTGGCCAGAGATGGGTATTGAGTTTGCAGCTGCAGAATTGTTGATACTTTTGGTGTTGGTTGAGTTGAAACTGGAAGATGGGTTTTGGCGCTGTGAGGCTTGAGATTCATAGATGGGTTTGAGAAGATATGGCGAGATGGATCATGGACCGATTTCAGAGATGATAGAACAAGAAATTGGAGACATGAATGATGTTGGCGGTGCTGTTGAAGCTCGGTGAATTTGGGTTTGTTTGATTCATGACTATGAACATTACAGATGGAATTACAGGAAAGCTACACCAGAATGAATGGGTTTGCTGAAGACTTAGGGAACAATGGGTTCGTAATGGGATGTATCAATTTGAAGCAGAGAAGAGATCGATGGTGCTGATGGATCAATTAGAGTTCAAATGGAGGAGCTCAATTGAAGATGGTGGTGAGTTGTTGGAAAGAAATTCAAGAGTTGTGGGAAACGAGAAGATTGGAGTGTGAATGAATGAATCTGATAGATGAATGCTAGGAATTCTTAACGAGGAAGTAGACGAGAATAAAGGCACGAGGTGGCGGGAAAGTCTGTAAATGAAGAAATCATCACTTTCAGTGGGGCCGTCAGACGATCGATGGCCGTCCAGTGGTGAAAGAAATTCGGCCGAGTAATTGATAGACTCTGTGGCCAGTTAGGCGTCGGAAAGCTAACAAGTCAATCGACTTCTCCTTATCGTAACGGTTTGTTGATGAGTGAAAACTACTCTGCCAATCGGCCTAAACCAAAAATGGCCGTTCCGGACTTTTTCGGTCACAAAGTGGATCAATTTCTTGTGATCCGTTGCCTGTTGCACAGCTGGTACCCGAGAGTTTTTGTAGAGGACCGACCATACATGCGTGTTGGGCATGATGGTGTATCCATGTCTCTCCGTCTCATGAAGATGCAATCTAGGCCACTTCCAATTTGGCCGTCGAAGAGAGTGGTTGAAGGTCAGTTCTTGGCCAATCCCTTGCCGCAATTGAAACCGCATGACATCCCAAGTTTGGGCGTGCGTTCCAAGGCGACCCATCTTGGTGGTCTTGGTCGATCATACTGCCGAGGTGGTAGGTTGGTGTTCACACTATACCCCCGTGAAAATGTGATGGAGGAGTTTGGAGTTTTGGATTGGCCGGGCATGATGCCTTGGCTCCACGGTGGTCATGCTGGTATGGCCGACCTTGAAGTGATGACTTGAAACCTAATTTTGGCTGGTGTGTGGCGAGTCATGCTCTGGGCCCTTGAGTCTACATCTGCACCCTTCGTATGTGAAGATGGATGGATGAGGCTGTTTGCGGCACATGTAATGAACCCTCTTGGGTGATGGAGATGAATTGGCCTGCGATGGTGCTTGGAGGTTAGGAAGTGTTTACTCTATATATGATAACACTCAGTCTCATACCATCATTATAGTGCTTAGGTTCATGTTACTGTAACTTTCGATCCATGCCTTGTTGCGATACCGAGGAGATGTCGGTAATTTTCAGGGTTTTTACAATTTTAACCTTAAACCGAAAATCCACCATCAATTAAAGTCCCTTTACCTAGCACCTGATAGAGTGAATGGAGTGCTGGCGCTAATTTCCCGTCACACGCTTGTAGTGGAATCCTTTGGTGGTAGTTTCCTTCTTTGGGTATTTGAATCAAAGGAAACCAAATGAGAGAATCCTTCTTCTCTTGGGATTCTTCTAATTTTGTTTATAAAAGAGACAAGATCCTTCTCCTTTTCTCCGAGTTTTTTTTTTTTATTGTCGAAGCAGCTCCGGGTCTTCAACTGCGTGTGATTAAATCCGGTTCTTCTTATTTGTTGCATTCTTTGGAAGTTCCGCTCCTTTTTTTTTTTTTTTAAAAGTAAAACCTAGTTTGTTAGGTAAACTTTTGTAAGACATGTGCATGTTCCCAGCATCTAGCTTGAAGATTAAAGAAAATTGTGTTGTGATGTATCTGATGAATGCTGGATCAATTAGAGTTCAAATGGAGGAGCCGAGGTGGGGGTGATGTGAATCGCTTTTCTTCCTCCCGGTTGAAAGGTTGATGCTGAAGATGGTGGTGAGTTATTGGAAAGAAATTTCCGGACGTTTCGGTCACAAAGTGAAGGAGATGGGGTTGACCTTAGGGAGGAAGCGAGAGTTGTGGCTCTGGAGTGTTTGAATACGGTTTTTTGTATTAACAAAGAGAAGAAGATTGGCAGCAAGTGTGAATGAATGAATACAATAGATAGATCGGTTCTGGCGAAATCCCTTGCGCAAAGGAGTTGGAAAAAGCCGCATGACATCCCAGGTTTGGGCGTGCGTTCCAAGGCGACCCATCTTGAACACCTGCTGCCAGGAATTCTTAACGGGGAAGTGAAGGCGAAAAGGCCTTGTAACCAAATTGGCTTTGACTTGAAAGTCCACCGCGGTGATCGTAAATAGCGAAACTCGGCCAAATCATCCTTCGGCGAGTCGACAAATCGACCGATCCCACGATCCCGCTTGTGGAGTTGGAGACCGATCCCAACCGAGTCATCAATCATGCTTGTGGAGTTGGATGAGCGCGATGAATCATATCCGAAATTAGATTAAGTCGTCAATGAGTAAGCAATTGATTCAAGAATAACGACTCGGCTGAGTAAGCCATTATAGTGCTTGGAGGTTCGTTAGCCGAGTCGAAATGCTAACTTGGAGGTTAAGTATTACTCTATAGTCGACTCTCCTTCCTCTTTGACCCATTCTTGGTGAATTGATCACCGGACGGAATATTCCCTTGACGGAGAAGAATCTCAGATTACCGGCGGCAACAATTCCGGCCAAATTCCGGCCACAATCCCAGTTTTCCGGCGAGCCAAAAATTCCAGAATTTTCTATGGACTTCTCTCATGGGTGTGAAGACTTGGGCTAGGAATTGGATGGAGAATTGGACTCAAATTTGGAAAGAGAAGGTGGAAGAGTTGAGAAAAGCTTGGAATTGGAAATTGAATTGCAAAAGGAAAAGGATTCTACTCCTTAGAAGATTTGGAGAATATTGAAGCTTATAAATAGAGAAGTTTTCTACAACTTCTACACACCTCTCTACACACACAACACTTTTCTTTTCTTATTCTTTGTGTGAACTTTTAGCATGAGTAGCTAATTTAATTATTGATTGAGGATGAATTCCTAGTTCTTAATATGATTTGAGTTTTTGTTTTTAATTCTATCTTGAAGTTCTTCACATGATTATCGTTTGTTTTTACTAATAGGAATGATCTTAAAGACATTCATGATTGATTGATAGATTGTTTAGAATGCATGCTAAATTGATTTGTTAGTTTAATCTAAAGCTAGTGAAAGTTAGGGGATAAGTAATCGTTTCTTGACTCTTTACATAAGTAGCAAACACGAGACCTTGCGAGGGATTCCGTGGAGCAATTGTGTGTAGAAACAACGCTAGAAAGTGAACCAAGCGAACCGAGTTTAACTACTAGTACTAAACCTAAATTCATAAATCTTAATGCATTCAGGAATTACATCTTGTAAGCGAACCTCGGGGTGGTTCTTTTGAATAGAATCGATAACTAAGCGGACTGTTACTCGGTGAAATTAGGGATTTTGGGGCTAGCTAAGCGTACACCTTTATCCTACGGTTGGTGATAATTTGTGACTAATAACAAGTAGAAGAGAACATAACTTTAATCATTGTTTCAGAACGAAGAAGGATTCCTTGATCTTGTCTCTCTTATTGCTTTCATCTTTATCTTTTAATTGCTTTGTTTATTTTCTTTTACTTTTTACACCCCCCCTTTCGTGACAATTTTTACAACTAGAATCTCGTGCTCCTCATGGGATCGACCTTGACTACCCTATATTACTTGTTAATTAGGTAGTAAAGTATTAATTAATTTGTTGTGGTTACGACACGCATCAAATTTTGGCGCCGTTGCCGGGGAGCAGCGGATGTTTTTAGTTGTTTTTATTTTTCTTTTTGCTTTATTCTTGCTTTGTTGGATTCTATTCCGTATCTAACTTGGTTTTTGAATCTTATTCCAGGTGCCGGTTTTCCATGTACGGTGGACAAGAGCAAGCATATTACAACAATCAATACGGTTTTCAACCTCAACATTATGACAACTTCCAACCATCCTTAGGATACAATCAAAACCAATCTTTTGGCTATGATCAATTTCCTATGGAACATTATGGATATTCTCATACATATCAACAACCTTATGACGGGTATGTAAGTGGACAATCACAAGGATGGGAGGATAGTGTTTATGATCAGAAATTCTCTAGTTTTGTAGATAAGATGTCTGCCATGATTGGGGATCTTCAACAAAAGTTTCAAGAATCACATCGAGAAATTCAAAGGAATTCGGAGAAAATATACGAACAAATTAACCAACCTTTGGAGACTTTTGATGACGCTAGTGTAGATTACTCGAGCCTTGATCTTATTGATGATCAAGCACCTATTCAAAAGGTAGAGCTTGAAGATGATGCATTTAGTGCTTGGAAAAAATTTCTTAGGGAAAGATGGGAGTCCGCGGAAGTGTATGAATGTTCCGACAATGAGGAAGTTATTCCAACTCCGGATCATAATAACGATCCTTCACCTATTCAAAAGGAGGAGTTTGGATATCACTTACCTATTGTTGTAAACGAAGTAACACCCTCACAAGAAGATCTTACAATTTATACCGAGGAAGATTATATGAGGGAAGAATGGCCCGATTCCGATGATGAGAATGTTGAAGAGATGATACTAGAGGATGAAACCACATTCATTGATTTTGTGGAAGACCCAATTGAACTTGCGAATGATTTTAATGATGCCGAGACTTTGGTTAAGGTAGAAAACGACGAAGAATGGTTGCAAGGTTTAATAGAGGACCACGATATACAAGAGGTAAGTAATTCACTCGAATTTTTTAAGGATGAAGAGGATTCTATAATACAAGAGATTGTGCAAGGTTTGTCTAATCCTTTGCATATTGATTCTTCTCCTTTACCTCTTATTGGTTTGAATGTATGTGCTTCGAAAGTATTTTTGGATGATTTTGTTTCTAGATATCCACCATTGGAAACACTTGATTCTAACACTATGCAGGTTTGCCAAGAGGAATACATGGAAGTTCCCGAATTCTATGTTCTTTATACACTTCCGAGTGTGGACGAGAATAAGTGTGGGGGAAATTTCTATCGAGCGATAACATCACTATTGTTTTCTTGTGCTAATATTTGTATGGAGTTATTGTTTGCAAAACAGGTATTATGGGTGGATCCTCAAATTTTCCGATTGTTAGTATATGGGGAATGAATCTTACAAGAGCCAAGTCGGTCCGTCGACTTTAAAACAAGCGCTTAATGGGAGGCAACCCATAGGTTTTGTATTTCTTATCTTTTTCCTTTTTGTTATTTCTTTTTCTTGTTTCTTATCATGTTAAAATTTCCCACCTTGACTTTACTAGGAGGATTCAATTACATTGAGGACAATGTAAGGTTTAAGTGTGGGGGAGTGGTTAAGCATGTTTTTAAAACAAAAATTACAAAAAAATTAAAAAACTTAAAAAAAAAAAAAAAAGTTTTACTTAAAAATTCCAACTTTTAAAGATTTTAGAGTCACTAGCATACTTTTAGGTATGTTTACATAGAGATTTTGACCGACATAATTGAACTTGGAAATGTTAGAGAACTACATTCGGATTTCTTGCTTGTTTGAGTGTTAAATAATGGATTTAATCATGCCGGTGATGCGAATTTGGTGCAGGGAGAAGTGCATTATTAGAGTTGTTGATCAATCATTAGTGGAGACTACCCGTATTCATATCATGTGAGGCACCGACCAGAAATTTTTCCGTCTACTAAAGAGCTTTCTTTTGAGTGTGTGTCACCGTAAGTAAATTCCGGGTAGAATGGTGAGCTACCCAACCTCCCACCAATAGAAGCACTACTCTTTGATCTCTTGAGTGCTAATTTTGTCAATCATGAGGGTAACGTCCATAGATGAAAGCTTCCTTCTTGTAGTTCGATTTGCAGTTAGCACCATTCTCTCTCTCGACAACAACGGATCCATAGAAACACATTCATCATCAACAAGGAGCGACACCAAAATCTACAAGGAAAGTTGGAAAAGTTTAAGGTTTACAAGCAACGGAACGAGAAAAAGAGCAAATTTCAAATATAAGTAAAGCAACATACAAAGAGCGGATTTTTACATATATGTTGAAGACTTACACTACAATGAGGTAATTTTACATACAAGTATGAAGACTTATTCATGAAAGCGAAGAAAATTAAAAGGTGAGAATTTTTGAAGTTTATGATTTCAAGTTGTGAAGAATCAAGCGGTAAAATACTTCTCCCACGGCTATGGTTTATTTTTGTATTTAATTTCTCTTGTTTAAAAAAAAAAAAAAAAAAAAAAAAAAAAAAGAGAGAAAAACAAGAGAAATATTTGTTTTGTTAATAAGCCGTGGGGAAGGAAAATCTATAAGGAAGTTTCAAGCGACAAGGATTTAAGGTAAAAGAGTTACAAATTGTTAAGGATTTATGAAATTCAAGGGTTTATCACCAATAGTTGAAACCGAAGACGAAGACCAAGATAAAGACGAGGAGCGGAAGATGTTTCTATTGGATGCCGTGAGAGTGGTGTTATCATAATTGGCGATCGGATGAGAAGGTAAGTAAGTAATCTCATCCTCGATAAAAATGGTTGATTTCCTTTCGTAGAGATCGTCAGAAAAATGGTTTTTCAAAATATTAAAAGATGTGGGTTTTTTTTTCGGAAGTTGTCCTTCCCACCATTCATCGTGTCGCAGGAATTCTCTCTTCATTCCTACCTGCACACATGTGAGAACCATAAAAAAGCTGTCTTTTTGAGTGCAATTATCATAAAATCCTTTTTGGTGAGGCAGAAGTCGAGGCGAAATGCTTATTGATCGTTTCTCAAACACGCATTCTCTCATTATGGTGTGGTTATTTCTCACTCAACATTTAAGAATGAGAATATGTTCTTTAGTATTTCTAACTTCTCATTACTAGCATGCGAAAACTTTATGTCCTCATAACTCTTTGGATGCTTGGGACACTTGAACGCTTTGAAGTTGTGAGTTTTTAGTTTGATTTGCTCGAGGACTAGCAAAGTCTAAGTGTGGGGGAATTTGATAGGTGTAGAATACACCTAAATTACTATCTAGTAGTTTATGCTTTCTTTGCTATTTTTCTTGTAAATTATGTATTTTACGCTTGTTTTGAGTTTTATAGCTACTTTGGAGTCGCACGGAGGAAAAGAAGAAGAAAGCACCCAATTTGAGCAAAAAGGGCAGAATTGTCATTTTAGGGGCGAACACTATTTGGAGCCCAGCCGAGTTAAGGGCGCTCTTTTGGAAGGAATATTAAATGCGGTCAGATGAGGTTAAGGGGCAGTCCATCAGGTTAGCCCTTATCAAAGGGACCAACACTGAATAACCCTCATTTAACCCAACCCTATATTCGATCGAGAGAGAGAACTTTCTCATCTCATTTATCATTTTCTCTGAAATTAAGAGAAGAAAAAAAGCAGCGCAGCTGCTGTATTTGATCTGTCCGAGAGGTCTAGAGATGATTAACGAGTGCCGCTGTGAAGCTCAGGGAGATGTAGCCGTGAAATCGCGAGATGATTGAGATGACGAGCTCAAATTTAGGGTTCCCTAAGGTTCCAGCTGAAGAACCAGAGGAGGGTTCGATCTGAAATTGAACTGAAAATCGATGATTCCAGATCGAAGAAGATGGTGCTGGTAATGGAGAAATCAGATCGAGAATAGTTTCTGGTGGTGCTGTAATGGGTTTCAGTGGCTGAGTAGATGAAGAACACAGTAATGGGTTTTGTGGCCAGAGATGGGTATTGAGTTTGCACCGCGGAATTGTTGATACTTTTGGTGTTGGTTGAGTTGAAACTGGAAGATGGGTTTTGGTGTTGTGAGGCTTGAGATTCAGAGATGGGTTTGAGAAGATATGGCAGATGGATCTGTGGACTGATTTCAGAGATGATAGAACAAGAAATTGGAGACAGGAATGATGTTGGCGGTGCTGTTGAAGCTCGGTGAATTTGGGTTTGTTTGATTCATGACTATGAACATTACAGATGGAATTACAGGAAAGCTACACCAGAATGAATGGGTTTGCTGAAGACTTAGGGAACAATGGGTTCGTAATGGGATGTATCAATTTGAAGCAGAGAAGAGATCGATGGTGCTGGTGGATCAATTAGAGTTCAAATGGAGGAGCTGAGCTGAGTGAATCAGTGAAGATGGTGGTGAGTTATTGGAAAGAAATTCTGGTAGAGTTGTGGGCGAAACAGAGAAGATTGAAGCAGCAAGTGTGAATGAATGAATACAATAGATGAATGCTAGGAATTCTTAACAGGGAAGTGAAGCAGAAAAAAGGCCTGAAATTGGCCTAAAGTCCTGTAAATAGCAAAACTCGGCCAAATCATCCTTCTCAAGCGAGTCGACTCGGACCGATCCGACGATCCCGATGACCGATCCCAACCGAGTTCAGTGGACCGATTCTAGGTTAGTGAATTAGATTAAGTCGGCCGAGTAAGCAAATGATTCAAGAATCGACTCGCCGAGTAAGCCCGGTTAGCCGAGTCAGAAGCTAACTCGAGTCTGACTCTCCTTCCTCTTTGACCCTGTTGACTAACGGTTTGACCTTTGACCGTTAGTCCTAACTGTGGACCGGACGGAATATTCCCTTGACGGAGAAGAATCTCAGATTACCGGCGGCAACAATTCCGGCCAAATTCCGGCCACAATCCCAGTTTTCCGGCGAGCCAAAAATTCCAAATTTTCTATGGACTTCTCTCATGGGTGTGAAGACTTGGGCTAGGAATTGGATGGAGAATTGGACTCAAATTTGGAAAGAGAAGGTGGAAGAGTTGAGAAAAGCTTGGAATTGGAAATTGAATTGCAAAAGGAAAAGGATTCTACTCCTTAGAAGATTTGGAGAATATTGAAGCTTATAAATAGAGAAGTTTTCTACAACTTCTACACACCTCTCTACACACACAACACTTTTCTTTTCTTATTCTTTGTGTGAACTTTTAGCATGAGTAGCTAATTTAATTATTGATTGAGGATGAATTCCTAGTTCTTAATATGATTTGAGTTTTTGTTTTTAATTCTATCTTGAAGTTCTTCACATGATTATCGTTTGTTTTTACTAATAGGAATGATCTTAAAGACATTCATGATTGATTGATAGATTGTTTAGAATGCATGCTAAATTGATTTGTTAGTTTAATCTAAAGCTAGTGAAAGTTAGGGGATAAGTAATCGTTTCTTGACTCTTTACATAAGTAGCAAACACGAGACCTTGCGGAGGGATTCCGTGGAGCAATTGTGTGTAGAAACAACGCTAGAAAGTGAACCAAGCGAACCGAGTTTAACTACTAGTACTAAACCTAAATTCATAAATCTTAATGCATTCAGGGAATTACATCTTGTAAGCGAACCTCGGGTGGTTCTTTTGAATAGAATCGATAACTAAGCGGACTGTTACTCGGTGAAATTAGGGATTTTGGGGCTAGCTAAGCGTACCTGCTATCCTACGGTTGGTGATAATTTGTGACTAATAACAAGTAGAAGAGAACATAACTTTAATCATTGTTTCGTAACGAAGAAGGATTCCTTGATCTTGTCTCTCTTATTGCTTTCATCTTTATCTTTTAATTGCTTTGTTTATTTTCTTTTAATTTTTACACCCCCCTTTCGTGACAATTTTTACAACTAGAATCTCGTGCTCCTCGTGGGATCGACCTTAACTACCCTATATTACTTGTTAATTAGGTAGTAAAGTATTAATTAATTTGTTGTGGTTACGACACGCATCATTACCTAGTATGATACGCTGCAGATGTTGAGTTTGGTAGCAAGACGCGAGGTAACAGTACTGGGCAGTGTCTTGCATGGTGTAAACTCCAAGCCCTCCATCCCTGATCGGAAGTGTGGCCATACGGTGTTGAAGAGGTCCGTAGCCGGCACCATCACCTGTAATCAAATACCTCAGGAACAACAATAAGTATTGGTCAAACCGAGCTATAGCTGCCTGAAGTGCCTGAGGGTGCGTCGTGCGCATGGAAAAATACGGCTTTGGATACGCCAAAGACAACTACGGGCTAGCAAGAGTTCGCACCATGTCCTTTAGAGTTTTGATACAGTCCATAAGTTGAGTTGTTTTATCGACCCTTGTTAGGACTATATCACTGCAGTATTGCGTACTCAGGCTAACAGGGCCTCCAAGCAGTCTGACACCATCGGTAGGTCTGCCAATCCCTTTAGGAAATACATTACAAGCTAAACTCCGAGGATCTACAGTCGGCCAAAATATTTCTGTTTTATAGATATTCAAGAATAAACCTCGACTTGGACCATCTGCCTGTATGATCTTCAAGGCCTTAGAAACTTCTAATGTATCACCTGCTACCGTACCATCGTCAAGATACCAGCAATGGAGGTCTAGGGTGCACTGCGCAGCAATTTTGCACACTAGCGGATGTAGAACCAGGGAAAATAGAAGTGGTCCGAGTGGATCGCCCTGCTGGACACCTTGGGAGGAAGAGAGAGTATATTCGTTGTAGTATAGCCGCGCCGGCTTGGCGTAGCAGAACTCAACCCAGCGCGAGATACTTGGGCATTTATCTCTAACTTCCTGGATCAATACAGACCTGTCTACAACGTTGAAAGCGTTAGTGAAGTCGATGAGTAGCATCGACATATTGTCTTGAGATCCTTTAACTTCTAGTAGGCGATTAGCAGAGTGCAAGATCCCTTCGCCCCCACAGGGGATACCAACCCCGAACTGATGGTTGCCGAGATATTTAGTCATATCCTTGCAGACAGCTGATGCAGCAAGCTTAGAACAAAGACGTCGCCATATCGTACCAACAGCGATTGGTCGAATGCCGCCACCAGGCTTGAGAATTGGTGTTAGTGGCGCGCTTGCGATAAATTCTCCAAGGGCCGGAGGGCAGGCACCTGAAAGCCACAGATTAACAACACCGGTGATTGATACAAGCAGATCTTCCGAGATAGCGGCAGCAGCACCACTGATAGCGTCCAACAGATGTTGTGCTCTGAGACCGTCGCGACCACAAGATGTTCCCTTAGGGAAGCCTTTCATAGCCTTCAAAACTGCGTGAACGTCCACAAAAAGCAAATGGCGCATCAATGTTGTCAGAAGGTATGAGTGGGGGTGGTACTTGGGGGTGTTTCTGCTGTAACTCACGAAGCGTGTCGAGGTTAGACGGTGCAACTCCATTGGAAGAAAGGATACGTATGGCGGCCGTATAATGTCCATAGCTAAGTTTCTTTTTGCAAGCCTGCACATTTGTTTTAGTCTTAGTTGGTCGTTTCTTTTGCTGTTGCCCAGATTCTGTGATCTGCTTAGACGCCGCTAATAATCTCTCCACAATTTGAAGACACCCACCAGGCTGTTCCCACTCAACTAGAGCTTGGTTAATTGCATTGGTTTGTAATCTCTTCCTCACCCCAGACCTTTCCTCATTTGTATTTTTAGGCATGTACATGTTCAGAGTGCAGATGGGAAGCAGGAGTAGATGAATCCATGCAATTAAATCATTTGGTTTGGCGGATACCTTATCGAGAGTGGCTTTCAATGTACGCGAGAAATTCAATCTGCATTGCGGAGGAATGCTGGCAACCGTTGTTATTTGATGCTGGTAAGCCTTATCGAGTAATTCCAGGGACAATCCTACGACTTCACTTGTAGGAGCACCAGGATCATTGGTGGCTGGGTTGACAGGTTTGTCAATTCCATATATGAGGAAGTCAGCATTCCTGCCATTGAAAGGTCCTAGTAGGATATCTCCATTGTGAGGTCTGCACGGTCTCTTCCAGGATTGAAGGCGCATGCAAGGACTGCACAACCACATCTGCATTTGGTTGAGTAACCTTTCCTGTGCTAGGTAAACACTTAACTCGTACGTATCTTTTCTCTCGGCATTCTTGCATGCTTCCGATGTGCTGACGATCCCAATATGCTTGATGATTGAAGTTTTAACGTACCCCCTACCATTAACTCCATTACCACAATCATCAAAATTCCTGAACGGGCAGTGGACCAAATTATCAGATGAGAATTCACGTGTAGTGGGAAGGGGTTGTGAAGAGGAGCAACAAGGCACAGCAGAATGACTTGAACCGTCCATTAATGGTTGTGAGGAAGACGTAGAAGACCTGGTACTCGGCATTGTTGCGATGACAACAATAACTCGCAGAAACCGTCGCCGTGAAATACACTAGGGTTATGGATTAGGGCAAAGAGGGTATCACTAGGATGGGGATGATGAGACGAATCCAGTGATGTGATGGATGAAAAGGACTATGGAGTGTAGGTTGTCGGGATGAAGGAAATCAATTCAAGGCTTTCAATCGCCTGAATTTTCGCCTGAATTCAAGGAAATCAATTTAATAGATAACGATTATTACATTAACTAGTTGGAAGCCTAACAAGCTAAGCTCCAACGACATACTACTACATTAATTGAACAGTTGATGTGCTAGCCTACCAAATGGCCTCATGGGGAACCTTGTCAAGGGGAGCCGAAACGGCGGGCGGGGCGGATTGTGTCACAAGGGGGCAAACTAACACTACCTTCCATGTTAATTCCTGTAATATTACGCCATTGGGGACTCGAACCTGGGACCTCCCGGAACGCATGAAACTTCTGGAACGAGGATGACCACAGCTAGGGGCCGTTTCTTATTATTATTATTATTATTATTATTATTATTATTTATTATAGATCATTATTATTACATGAAACTAGTTGGAAGCCTAACAAGCTAAGCTCCAACGACATACTACTACATTAATTGAACAGTTGATGTGCTAGTCTACCAATGGGCCTCATGGGAAACCTTGCCAAGGGGAGCCAAACGATTGTGTCACAAGGGGGCAAATTAACACTACCTTCCATGTTAATTCCTGCATTTACGCCATTGGGGACTCGAACCTGGGACCTCCTGGAGCGCATTATTATTATTATTATTATTAATATTATTATTACTATGAAAATCAGATCAAGATTATTATTATTATTCCGAAGATTCACTAATCAATATCAAATTTCATGAGCCGTGGACCAAGGCACCAATCTGCAAGATGCTACGAAAGAAGTTCTATTTCGTGTACAAGACATTAAATTAATTGAATTCAAATGGATTTTCGCTATCAACCATGCATTCGAGTTCGCACTTTAAAATCTCAATGAAACTATTTTACTGTGAGCTAACATGAAAACGTTGTCATGAATATTTCATATAGTTATGGAGCATATGCATAAGTGGGTGGTATTATTTATTAGCCAAAAATGATATTAAGAGATTATTAAAGAGTCAAGCAGTGGACATGGAACAAGCAATACTTTAATGTTCAGTCTCCAAACGTATTCAGTACATATAAGTTTCATGGAATCATCGTAAGAAGAAATAAAAATGATAAAAGAGGTGCAAGTAAAAGATCCTGGCAAATTTAGGGGCGCCTCCAAACGAATTAGGGGCGACACAAAAGGACAAAATAGGTCATAATCGGAAGGTTAATCCATAATCGGAAGGTTAATCCATAATCCCATATCTTTAATGGCCAAACTACCCTTTACAATCGGGAGGTAACTATACAATCGGTAGTTAATCACCAATCGGGAGTCAAGATAGTTCATATAACTACCGATTATACAGTGGCTCTCTTTGCAAATATCCTACCATAATCGGTAGTCAAGATAGTTCATATAACTACCGAATATAGAGTAGCCCCAAAATGAGATTTTGCAAAAATCCTCTTTTTTGAATTTTGGTTGAGCATATAATCGGTAAGATAGGAAGAGTTATCATGACTTCCGATTATATCTTGACTCCCGATTCAATTATTCTCGAGAATTAAATGACTGTGTCGGCAGCGGACTGAAAACCAGAAAAAAATCCAAAACAGACTGAAATTCAATTTTCTCGTAGAAATTTTTTTTTCGAACACAGCCGGGAGGGGCTACGCCCCCCCGGACCCCCCCAGACCCCCTGTATAGCGTACCGACATTGTATTCATACCACGTCCATGCCCGTACCGAGTTTTTTCAACTGCATTGGTTGAGCCTATAATCAGTAGCAAATGAAGGTATCCTGACTTCCTATAATCCTAGCATAATCGGTAGTCAAAGATAGTTCATATAACTACCGAATATAGAGTTGCCCCAAAAAGAGATTTTGCAAAAATCCTTTTTTTTTTCTAATAGTTCATATAACTACCGAATATAGAGTTGTCCTAAAAATGAGATTTTGCAATCGGTAGCTAACTAAACTACCGATTATGAAGGGGCATACAAGTATTTTCATCCTATTTTGTCTTTTGTGTCGCCCCTAATTCTTTCGGGGTCGCCCCTAAAAGTGCCAGGTAAAAGATCGACCTGTTTTCGGGATTTGAGTATTCAAATGTTTCCTTAGACGAAGAACCAACAACGATGCCTGTAGGATCATAATATCGCAATGTACAAGGCTCGCGAGATTAATGAACGACGGCGCCGCGAGGGAGTCGCAGGGAGCTAAAATAAACGACGCAATGAATAACGACAGGCAAAACATAAAGAAGACGTGAGACCTGGCGAGGGTTAAGAAGTGTCGCGAGAGTGAATGTTTGTGCATCTGCGACACTTCGCGAGACATTCCCGAAAATAAAGGGGAGCTTAGTTGTCATCCACTATGTATTACCCTATATAAAGGGCTAAATGAGTCCAGTAAGAGGGAGAGATCTTTTTGGAATTGTTGAGCAAGTCATTAGGAGAGATAAAGTTTAAGAGTGTTTTAACTTCTAAGTGTAATTCTATTTTCCCGTAAAACACTTCATGAATTCAATCAATAAATATTCTTGATCTTACATCTTTCAAGGGATTAATTGAGCAAAATCGAGTAAGGGGTGTAGTGTGGGAAATCCCGCTACTACATATGCGCTAGAAACAGTGGGACGATCATTTGTAAAGGAGAGAAAATTGCAATTAAAGTTGTTTGAATCAGAAAATGAGAAAGGAAAATCTTAAATTGAATGAAAAAGATATGGCATGCGGCATAGACACCGTGAGTAATGATTAGTGAATTTCATGAAAATATCGTGAGGAAGAATACACAAACGAGATTTTGAAGGAAAGAAGATTACGAGATAGAGAAATAACATCACCTTTGAAGGATTGGGAAAAGCAAGAGATAACTTTTACGACTGAGGAAATATCCAAAGAAAACTTGGATCACGCATCTCCACTGGTAATCGCAATAAACGCGCACAAGGAAAGAGAGAAACTAGAGAACACAGTAAAAACATGGGTAGTAAATGGAGTTTTAATTGATACAGGGAGTCCGTGAACATCATGTTTTATCACGCTTACAAAAAGATGGGATATAAAGACGAAGATATGACTTTCGCGCGTACAATATTCAAGGTTTTGGTAAATCTATAACAAAAGTTAAAGGGGAGATAAAAATACATATTCCGTTAGGGGAAATTGAAACACAGTGACGCCGAGTGTAGTGGATATGGAATCGCCGTATAACATATTACTAGGAAGACCATGGGTACATGCAATAAAAGTCAAGGCGTCGACGCTTCATCAATGTATCAAATTTCCTACACCAACCTGAGTCGGCGAGATCAAAGGAGATGTCTTTAAAGGAAGAACATACTATCAAAATGAAGTAAAGTGTTGCGAAGAACAAGTAAACAAGCGAAGGAGTATATCAAAGTATCGCAAAAAGCTAGCAAAGGTGGCTAAGAAAGAAGAAGAATTCGAGTTTACATGATAAGAGCGAAGGAAGGAAAAGGCATACCTAGCGAGATCTCTGGAGAAGAAAATGATCTCGCGAAAGAACCAAAAGGACCGACTCCTATGGGAGAACCGAAGGCCGCTTACGCCGCAGCAGAACAAACCAAAGAAGTGAATATTGGAACTAAGGAAAATCCCAAGATATTAAAGATTGGAACTAGCATGGAAGCAGATGAAGAGAAAAGAACTGCCGATCCGTTATGAGATTATAAAGACATCTTCGCGTGGGATATGGATGAAATGCCTCGGTATAGATCCGTCGATCACTTTGTCACAAGTTAGAAATTGATAAAAATGTGAAGCCATTTAAACAAAGAATTAGAAAGATAGCAACAAAGATATCACTCTCGTGATAGAAGAAGAACTGCAGAAGATGTTGGACGCAGGAATTATTAGACAAGCAAAGTACCCTGAGTGGATAGCGAATATGGTTATAGTTCCAAAGAAGAACAAGGGAATAAGGATTTGCATTGATTTCACTGATCTAAATAAAGCTTGCCCTAAAGACAGTTTTCCATTACCAGACATCCCACAACCTAGTCGAATCGGCACGGAATGAAAGAGTATCATCGCTGGACGGATATAAAGGTTACAATCAAATTCCTCTCGCTAAGAAGACCAAGAGCACACTCGCTTTCTTCGCTCCAAGAGGATTATACTTGCTATACTAAAATGCCCTTTGGTTTGCGAAATGTCGGGAGCAACGTATCAAAGGATGGTAGAAAAAGTATTCGCAGAATGGATACATAAAACACTAGAGGTATACGTAGATGACATGCCGGTAAAAAGTAAAAGGGCGTAAGATCACGTGCGATACTTGAAAGAAATTTTTGAACAAATGAGGCGTTTCAACATCAAAGTCAATCCAGAGAAATGTACCTTCTGAGTTGCGTCAGGGAAGTTCTTGGGTTACATTATATCAAAGGAAGGAATACATGTTGATCCTGAGAAAGTAAAAGCAAGTTCATGATATGCCGACACCTCGCGATAAAAAAGGATGTTCAAAAGTCGAATGGGCTATTAGCATCATTAGGAAGATTCATCTCGCGGTCATCCTGATAGTGTAAACACTTTTTCAAGAGTTCAAAAAAGGATCGAAATTTAAGTGGACTGGACGAATGTGAAAAGGCTTTACAAGGGATCAAAGAGCACTTAATGGATATATCCATTATGCAGAAGGCGTAACTGGAGAGGAATTATTAATATACCTCGCGACAACATCGCATGCCTTAAGTGCGTTTTATCGCGAATGGACGCAGAGTAGAAAAACCAATCTATTATATCAAAAAACTTTTAATGCTGCAGTAAAGAAATTATTCAAGATTGAAAAACTAATCCCGGCGTTAGTCTATGCGTCGCTTAAACTTCGCATATATTTTCGTGCACATAATCATTAAAGTGGTAACGAAGGTACCAATCGAGTCATTAATGAAAAATTCAAAAGATCAGAAGAGTCGAGAGATGGAATGCTCAAATAAGCCATTATAAACTCAAATATGAAATATTATCTTCAACCAAGTCACAAAGTTGTCGCAGATTTTCTCGCGAGAATTTCCTTTGGAGGAAGATGAAGCGAAAGGATGAAATGATGGATGTAGAAGAAGAGCATGGAGATCCAAAAGATTTGTTAACCGAGCCGATCGGTGGGAAATATTAGTGGATGGATCATCCAATGGAGAAGGTAAAGGAGTGGGACTTGTTGTGATTTCGCCGAAGGCAATAAGTTAGCTTTCGCTTTTAGATTGGAATTTGAGTCTACCAATAATGAAACGGAGTATGAAGCTATAATACATGCTCTACGATTCGCAATAGAAATGAAACTCGGAGAATGTGAGGATTACCAAAGGACTCGCAATTAGCAATTTGTCGTATAACAGAAGTATGCTACAAATGATCCATCTCTACGTAAATACAGAAGCTTGTAGAAGTGTTGTCAAGACATATACCAAAAATAAAATGGAGGCACATATCAAGGAGAGATAATAGACTCGCAGACGCTTTTGCCTTTATATCAAGTATGATGACAGACCCAACTCACGAGGAATATCAAAATACGACGCTAGTGGCGCCATCAATTAATAAAGAGGAGGGACAAGAAGCAGATATAATGATGGTGGTAGATGAAATGCAAGGTCGCGAGGAAGACCGGAGAGTGGAACTTCACGCGTACTTAAATGAAAGGCGAGGTACCAAGAAATAGATTGAAGCACACAAGTTAAAAAGCCGGGCAACGAATTATGAATTACGAGATGGCGTGCTTTATCGACGTTCTTTTGAGGGACCCTCGCTAAGATGTCTATCAAGGAAAGAAGGAGAAACCATATTGAAGATGCCGATAGTGGAGATGCCTAAATCACAAAATGGAGATCTCTCGGCATATAAGGCAAAGACACAAGGATATTATTGGCCATATATGCATGAAGACGCGAGAGTAATATCCAAAGCGCTGCGAAGATTGTCAAAGACATGGGAAGAAGATACATGCACCGGAGCACGCTTAAATTCTTCAAGAAGTGTGTGGCCTTTTGGAAAATGGGGTTTAGACATTGTGGGACCATTCTTACCGGGAACAGATGTAGAAGATACTTAATCGTCGCAACAGACTATTTCACAAAATGGTTAGAGGTGAAAGCGGTCCAAAGACATTCGCGATAAGGATATTTTTACTTTCATATTTGAAAATATTATATGCAGATTTGGGATTCCTGCACAATTGGTATCTGATAACTGGAAGCAGTTTGAAGGGCAAAATATAGAGTTGCTACTCAATGCATTTCGATAAGATGTGGAAAATCAACTCCATTATATCCACAAGCTAATGGTCAAGCGGAGGCAACAAACAAAACAATTGCCGATATATTGAAGAAAAAGTTGGAAGGACACAATAGGGGATGGTGCGAACAAGTACCCAATGCAAGATGGGCCTATAATACAACTAAGAGAAGCCACAGAATGTCCCCTTTTGCTTAACTTACGGAGTGGAAGCAAGATTCCCAACGAGGTCGTGATTCGACAACCAAAAAAGAGGTCCTGGGAGAAAAATCTTAGCGCAGCAACATTCTAATCAAGTTGGATGAATTGGAAGAAAAAACGAGAAAAGGCCTTGCGACACATGGAGAATTATCAAAGACTGGCTAGAGAATATAACAAGCGTGTCAAAATACGTGAGTTCCAACCAGAGACTTGGTGTTGCGAGAAACCCCAATATATCAACGAGAAAGTGGAGGCAAATTGGCGAGAAAATGGGATGGACCGTATATCATCAAAGAAGTAGTTGGTACAGGGGGCATATAGATTGATGGATCCCGAAGGAAGAGATGTGGGACAAAAGTTGGATAGACCATGGAATAGGTTATATCTAAAGAAATATTACCCGTAAAAATGAGAGAGGAAAAAAGAATCAAGATGAAGTACTTCTTCGCAAGATATTTGCGACATTCAGTAAAATGCAGAGAAAATACGCGAAGATCTCGCGACAAGAATAACAAAAAAGTCACGAATGACTTAACAAAACAACAAGAGATAACGAATGATAAAATGAATGAATTGGCGAATATCTCGCAAACAAAATAGCAAAGGATGAAGAATGATTGAATAAAAGAATGAAAGAATGGGACGAACCTTTATGGCGTACACCCTAGTTCGCGAATAACATTTCGTAAGAGGCAAATGTAAGACCTAAAGTGCGTCATATAAGGGGGTATCTCTCGACATGGCTCAGGGGGAAGGTTACACCGCTCCTGAAGCCTGAGTCATGGAAATTTGGGGCCCATGAAAGCCTATCCGGAAGAGGTACCTTGGATTCCCAACTATATATGTAGGTTATACCATGGTTGGGCGACCGAGGGTCTCTTCTTAGGAGTCAGTGTATGCTCAAGGCGCCGAGGTACACGGTTGAGCCAGAGTGCCCGGGATGGATGAACCTACCCTGGCCATTCTTGGCAAGTCTTGGCATATGTTGCACTCGCCCGAAGAAAACTCCACTTAGGGTGCAGTCTCGTAACCATAAACCCTATAGGTATAAGGGATAAGAGGCTGCGAAACAACTGGTTGTTGTTAAGACCGGATGGGAGGAGCTAGTCTTGTATGGCCGATGTTTCGCCTCCTTGAAGGGGCAACCGGGGAGATGATAAGGGCGACGCTCTCCATTAGGGGGGGTGTCAAAACAGACGCAAATGTCATAAGGCTATGTTTTCGCAAGAAAATCTAGGCTCGTCATATTTGTGCAATGATCGCCCATAGGGCAATAATACTAACGCGAGGGTAAGGCGAGATCAATGGGTCATTACACGAAAGTGTACGGACGTCCCTGCGATTTCATCGTCGCACGACGGCAATATCATGGGGCTATGTGTTCGCAAGGATATATAGGCCTATCATATTGTCGCAACTAAAACATCCTCGCAGAGGCAAAAATACTTGGAAAATGATAAGGCAAGATCAATGGGTCTTTACATGCAAGTGTAAAGACGTCCCGCGATTTTGTCGCGATGAAAGGTGGCAGGGAAGACCTCTAACTAGGGAGGTCTAACTTGGAAGACCACACAAAATGATAAGGCAAGGTCAATGGGCCTCTCGCATGAAAATGTAAAGGCGGCCTGCGACTTTGTCGCAGTGAGAAGAATTAAAATCAAATCCCTGATTGGGATGGATTTACTTAATAAAAGATTCAATGAGCGAACATGCTCGCAAGGTGATCTTAACTAAGAGAGGAAGAAAGAAATATGGAAATTACTCAATCAAAAGAGTTAAGTCACTCAAACAAAAAGGAATTCTAACAAATTACAAAGAGAATTTAACTCTCTGCATCTGCAGAGGATGGTTGAGGCTTTTCTGCGCCTTTATCAGCTTCACATCCGCCAGTTGATGGATTTTCTTCAGAAATGTTTTCTTCATCTTTGTTCTCGCCAATTGCTGGACTTTCATCAGAAATTTTTCTACTCGGATCTTCATCGACGACTTCCTTATCAGAGAGATCTTCGCCACTTTCATATTCATAATCACTATCTGGAGCATTGGGAACTTCATCATCACTTACTTCCAAAGGATCGACGTGGATAGGATCAAGAGACTTGGATAGCAAAATATTATTCACAAGAACTTCCGCTTTAGGAGAGAATTGGCGAAGCAATGCCTTCTGACGATTCTTACTATCAATGTCCTTACAATAAGACATATAATCAAATCTTCGCTCCGCACGGTCATGAGAACGAGCAAGAGACGCGAGAGTAGTCCGTTTTCCTTGCGAATTCTAGAATAATCGACACGAGGGTGGAGATAGTGGAGCGAAGCTTTCTCTCGAGTCCGCATAACAAATACACAAGATCGAGAAAATTCTTATCGAACATTATTGGCATCTTCGTGGTAATAAAGCGTTCATGGAATAAATACATAAATTAAGATAGTCAAATAATTTGACTACCTTCCTTTTGAGAAGTAAGATGTTGAATTAAAGTCTGCGAAATTATTCCCCAAGCGGTCCATGACATCATCAAATGAATCTCCCACTAAGCCTTTCAATCGAGATCGCAAATTCTTTTCATTAGAAACAAGTATGGAGTTTTCGGTCGCGAGTAGAGTTGGATTTTTCTAATTTGACACATTGTTCTTGGAATTGCTTCGCTTTTACACTCAACGTTATTCTACCCCGAATAAGTTTATCTCTCTCTCAGTAATTTCTTCAAGTTGGCTTTTCAAAGTATGATTAGCTTGTTTGTGTTCTTCACATAACTTTTGACAAGCATTATACTCGCATGAGTAGCTCGCCATCTTATTCAACAAGAGAACGTTTCTCTTGAGAAAGAGTTCGATTCTCATCCGATAAAGTTTCCAACTCCAAATTAGTTTTAGTCAAAGCATAAGAGAGGCGAGATAAGTCATTACTTAATGAGACTTGCTCTTGCGATAAATCAAAATTCTCTTTAGACAAGTTATTTATTTGATCACCGCATAGGTATGAAGATTATCTAAGAGATTATACTTGCTCCATCCAAGCATCTCTTTCAACTCGAACTTCTTCAACGATAGACTCCGTTTGATATATCTCCATTATTCGTTCTCGGTTTAATACTTTGAGGACGAGCAAGGGTTTGAGTTGTAAAAAAAAAAAAAAAAAAAAAAAAAAAAAAAAAAAAAAATGGGGGACTAGTAAGAGCATACCTTTTAATTCTTCATTCTTCTTGCGAAGATTATCACGATCTAGTGAGATACCGAGAAATTTTTGATTTTCAAGGTGGAGATTATTGCACTTCACACCATAACTTGGAGATCATCCTTCAGCTTATTAACCTCTTGAACTAAAGGTGCTTGCGAGATCCTCTCGTAACCAAGATGCTTACTTAAAATCTCGCAGACGTTCGATTTGACAGGATCAGTAGAAGTCTTTTTGGCATCATTCACGAGATCAGAAAGGACCTTAAAGGCCACATCTATCCCCTCCAAATTCTCCGCAGTTAGAGGAATTTGTTCAAACAAAGAAGACGAGTCGCCCTTTGTCAAAGGAACCTCATGAGAAGAGGAGGTTTCAGGGAGAGAAGTGATCGGAGAAATAGCAGGGATATTGATAGCAGGAGAAGGTATAAGATCATTTGTAGTAGGACAGTTATAAGGAACTTGGTCTATGAGGAGTTGAGGTATAGAAATATCGTCGTTGGTAGTATTACCAAGGGAAGGGGGCACAAAATTATCTTGCGAAGATTTCGCAAATAGGAGATGAAGGTGTGAATGAAGGAAATGGAACGTCGGGAGTAACAGTTTGGAGTAGCGAGGCTTTTTGGGAGCATGACCAAGAGGTTTTATCATCCTGCGAATGACAAATTAAATAAGAAACAGAGGCAACAATGTATTGTTGATATAAAATAAATGTTTCTTGAATACCTTGTCACTTGCAGACTGTCTTTTTGAAGCCATAGATTTTGCTCGCGAAGTGAGCTTTGGTTGTGCGAGGGATTCTTGTTGCGAAGTGGATTTCGATGGCGAGCCCAAAGAAAGAAGAGGGTCCTTCACGATAAACTTATTTCTGGGTTGGTTTTTGCTAAACAACAATGGCAGAAAGAAAACTACAAAGTTAATCATACCAGTATGATTTCAACAAAGAAAGCTAATCTCAAATTTGATCAACCACAAAATCAGCCAGATGTGGCAAAATTAACAAACCTGGATGCCATGAGAGTAACAACTGGTAGGGAATAGTTAAGGTGGTGAAGAAGACGATAAGAGACAACAATAAGCAAACACTTGCAGAACGATGAAGAAGAAGAACACTTGCAGACGATGAAGAAGATGAAAAGGAAAAGGAAAATTTTTCACAAGGGATGCTCCTATAAATAGATGAGAAAAATGTTATGACCGGATAACATTAAATGCACCGGTAAAAGAGGTAAATATAGACACGTGTAAGCGGTCACTTGCTAAATCCAAGGAAACCCGACGGAAAGAACTTTAGTAAAATCCAAATATACAAGTGTATTTCTTGATAGGCGAGGAGAAATTGCGAAATTGATTATTTTCTCAGAATTCCCGAGACAAGAAATGGCACTTCGCATATGTATTACAAAGAAGCTTCGGAACTACACAAAAGAATAGAGGCAAGTACGTACTTTTTGAGAAAAGTATTCTTTCGCTCGTTCCTTCACCAATTGAAACCAAGGAATATGACAACAATGAATTTTTCCTTCAAAATCGCTCTTCAAGCAATATTCAAGGAAAAAGAGGCAAGATGTAGGATCATAATATCGCAATGTACAAGGCTCGCGAGATTAATGAACGACTTGCGTCCGCGAGGGAGTCGCAGGAGCTAAAATAAACGACGCAATGAATAACGACAGGCAAAACATAAAGAAGACGTGAGACCCGGCGAGGGTTAAGAAGTGTCGCGAGAGTGAATGTTTGTGCATCTGCGACACTTCGCGAGACATTCCCGAAAATAAAGGGGAGCTTAGTCATCATCCACTATGTATTACCCTATATAAAGGGCTAAATGAGTCTGTAAGAGGGAGAGATCTTTTTGGAATTGTGGAGCAAGTCATTAGGAGAGAGAAAGTTTAAGAGTGTTTTAACTTCTAAGTGTAATTCTATTTTCCTGTGTAAAAACACTTCATGAATTCAATCAATAAATATTCTTGATCTTACATCTTTCAAGGGATTAATTGAGCAAAATCGAGTAAGGGGTGTAGTGTGGGAAATCCTGCTACTACATAAAATCCCTGTTTCCCTAAGGGATTAATCTTACATCTTATAAGTGTAATTCAGAAACGTATCCGAGTTCCACAAACTTATTTCCAAATGATCTAATAATAAGTTTTTTAGCCACTAAATTTTCCTCCAAAGTTTTTCTCTCTAAAAACTAAAAAATTTCCTCCTACATATTTCTATCCAATCTCCTAATGTTTCCAACTCTAAAAATCCTCCCCATTTGACACCAAAACTAGCTACCTATTTATATTATTTTTCAATTAACTATAATCATAGGAATAATTGACTTTGATCGGACTGCCCACATTAAAAACCTAAATATCACTTCCAAATTAACAAATATTATTTCATATTTTAAAAATTATTTTATTTCATTTACTATAATGACAAAATATATCATTTAATCCTAGGATTTTATCTAATAGGGAAAGACTTGCATATGAGGCAAACCAATGCTACCTAAGGTTGAAAAGGTGTCAACATTTTATGCTTAATGGGATTGGCTACGGTGGATTTCTTATGAACTAAAAGTCCGCTCACGTTGTAGGCTTAAAAGTTTGGTGGACTTAATGGGCACCATTGTGTTATCAAATGAACTTTCTACTTGCGACCAAAATTACCTGGCTAAGGTTGGGCAGTTGGGTGGTCTGCTAGTGGACGTCCCCATGGCGTTTCTCATGGACTTTTACCATTTGATATCCAAGTCTCTATTACTATTTTGGGCTTGTAGGATCTTGATGTCTATTACCATCTCGGATACGATTTAGCGGCATACTTGCGTGATCGTGCAAAATTGGGGTGTCTACAATAGGCTTCTTTCTTGGTAAGCTGGAGCATTAGTTCTCCACTTATATCAAAGAGCGGGCTACCATTGTCTTTGAATTCCATCCAAGCAATGTCTCTACATTAGAAACTAGGAAACAATTAAACAACATAACAGAATGAAGTAGTAAAATACAACGTTTAATATTAAAATTAAAATCTACATTTAAACACCATAACAGAATCAAGCATGAGTTTTGGTTATAGCTACTTACGTTTTGGGATGAGCATTGAAATATTCAAGCACTTTCTTCTTTTGATCGCTATCCAGCATTTCAATAATTGGGGACCTTTCACATCCTTTCTCATTGTCCCATCATCTTCTACAGCAACCTCAGTCATTCTTTCTTCTTCTACTTCTGGAACTGCGACCATTATTTCTTCATTAGCAGTCTTCTTAATATTCTTTGACTTTCTTTCATACTGTTTCAGATCTTGTTCTTCAATTGTTATACTCCTCAAAACGCGTTGTTGTATGAATCATGGTTGGCTTTGTTCATTTTCAGCTTGCTTGACTAGTTCTCCAACGGGTTTCGGAGTTTTATCTAAGCTAAGGCTAAAATTTATTTCACCACTACCAAGGTTCTGCTGAGTTTGAGCTGTGCAACAACAAAAATAGGCAGAATCAAAAAAAAGTTGCACATGCTCAGCTTGTGTAACCTGAAGTTACACTTGCCTTGCATAGCATGAGTAACAGAAAGCTACACTTGCATTACATATGCTTCGTATTGTATGTAACTTAAAGTTACACAAGCCTAAATAATATGTAACTTCAAGTTACACTTGCATTATTAACAAAAAAGCATATGAAGTTAGACAAAGCATATGGAATCAGTAAGGGAAAAAAATCATATGAAGTTACACAAGGAAAATGGGTTACCACTGGAGGTAGGTTCTGGATTCTCTATCTCTGCAGGTCCATGTTCGGAAATTCCTTCACCTTGGTTAATGTCGTTGACAACCGCATCTATAATTGCAGTTACTTCAACATTCGTCATATCACCTGGGTTAGGTCCTATTCGCACCAACATGTAGGTCTCAGGGTGACAGTTGGGTTGTAGAAGTTATCTCCAAAGAGTCATCAAACTGTGTTGGCTGAGTTGAAGCAAAACTGTCATCAAAAATTGCAGTGTTGGGCGAGTTGGTGCAGTCATAACCAAAATGTCACCAACAGTTGCAGGTGTCTCTTCATCTGTTGGTTTCTCTTGCAATGAGTTATCGACATTTGCAGTTACATCTTCTCCTGCCGGTTTGTTCTCTTCTGCGGCTTTCTTCTGCGCCTCATCCACAACACCACCTTCTGCAGCTTTCTTCTTCGTCTCATCAACAACATCTGTAGGAGTGGGCTTTTGCTTTGCAACGAGACTTTTCTTTGGAGGAGTCTTTCATTTTGTCACACTCTTCATACTGGAACTGTATGTCCTGAGAGGTGTTTTGCGCTCCTCTGCAGAAGTTTGAGATTGCATAATTGTGGGTATATTTCCAGCTTCAAGACTGATACATGGAACTGCACAAGGATCAAAATGAGAAACAATATAACGGTATTTTTAATGTAGGATGATGACGATGATATTAAAATTTTAAAAAAAAAATGCACTAAGAACAAACCACTTACTCTCTTCTTGGAAGGAAGTTTCCGCGTCATCTTTGACTTGGTCACTCTCTTCCTCGGACTCTTTAGTATGGTCAACACTAGTTTCTTGATGCTCAGTACCTTCATGTCCTTGTACACCATCTTCTTGTTGCATAAACTCTTCCCGGGTCACTGCGTAAGGTTCAATTCTCATTGCTTTCATAATGTTGCAACATACAATGTGCTTCTCGTATTTTTGTGTGTCGGTTAGGTCCCCTTTTGTTATCCCTCCTCTGGCAATTTTATGCACTGCATCAAACATTTCTTGCTTTGCTTGTAGTTGCTCTTTCAGTTTTCCGTTCTCAATTGTTTGCTCTCGGAGCCACCTTTTCAACTCATCTTTGCTTGGTTCCACGGCTGTTATACCGAGCTGCTTTTCAAGCTGTGAAAACTCATCCACAAAGCTAGCAGTTGGATGAAATTAACAGATGGAGAAGTTAAAAAGAGATACAAAAATGCATGAGTAACTTAAAGTTACACAATGTAAATATACAAAATGTAGTTGAGTTCACTGGTATCTGCATGTGTAACTTAAAGTTACACAAGCTCATTTGCATGTGTAACTTACATCTACACATGACAGAATTTGATTATGTCCAACTGCCAGATGTATTTGTACCATAATTGTACAAAAATATAAACCAAGTAACATAGAACACTTACTGAAAACTCCGTCATGTTTGCACTAGATATGAAATCCGAAATATGATGTACGTCCCACCTTCCAACCCTTGGGATTTGTTGTTCGTGGTTCGGAACTTTGGGGATTAAACCTGCTGGTGTGTGCTCAGCAAACAAGATCTGTAACATATAAATTTAATTAGTCGATTGAACAAAAATATCTACAACGTAATAGTAAAACTAATTTAACAACAATAAAGTAAAAATATTATCCATACCAGTAGGTATGGCACACAAGCTTTGGCGTTTGCAACACTACCAGCATTTTCTAGAAGTTGGGTAAACAAGTGCTTGTGTATTAAATCGGGACATGACACTTTGAGCACAGTATCATAAGTCTCGACAATATCAAGAAATTTCACATTCACCGCGCTTGTATTTATGTCCCCGAAAAAGAGTACACAACAAAGATAGAATCCTATCATACAGACTACATGCTGATCATTAAGCTTTCTCATCTTCTTTTTGTTCATAATTTGTTTTATCTTCTCTATGATGTTCCTCTTGGTCATCGACGTTGTATGTGTTGTTTGTTTAATATCACTAAAGTACTTGTTGTATAAAACGTTATCTTAAATCAGATATCTTAAACCCTCTTAGCAACTTTTGACCCTTTCTACTTCCAGTCCTCTTCATTGCAAGTATACCAGCACACTTTTCAGGTGTAGACTCTATATACTTATCACCAAACTTGAACGAATATGGTATGTCACCATCTATATCAAAGCAGTTCAGAAGCTTTACAACCCCGTGCTTGTTAGTAGTTATTTGTTTCACTTTCTTCGCATCGTATTCCTCGTAATACATCATTACAAGCTCTCCATAAGATGTTTCCCTAAGATATTTTACAGCTCTCTCAGATAGGCCTATTGGTTTTATCTCCTTGACCAAATCCTTAATCACGTTGAATGAATGTCTTAACTTTCCTGTACACATCACACAAAAAATAGCATGAATCAGTATGTGTATCTTTCCAAGTATAATCATGCTTATCTTTTTCCAATAACATAAATTGAATCATGCTATATAATGTGTGGTGTAACTTAATCTTACACATGCTACAAGGTATAACTTTAAGTTACACATGCATATGAAGCTGTAACTTCAATTTACAGACCCATTTTTTGATGTGCAACTATAAGTTACATAAGCTAAACACTACCTAAGGATATATACAAACCACAATACAAGTCAGTGGAGATATTTTGAATGTGTAACTTCTAGTTACACATGCTCTATTTGTATAGTTCTACAAGCAAAATTAACCACCATAACATGATATCATAACATTGTATTATTTTTGCTAGATTGTTTAGTTTGTTCATATGATTGCGTTTATCTACCAGTAATCCAGATCAGTGGTTTCACAATCAAGAATTCAGGTCAGTGGTGAGATTTTAATGTGCAGCTTATAATTACGCAGTCTAATTTGTATGTGTAACTATAAGTTACACAATCAATATACAAACCACAACACAGTCAGTGGTGAGATTTTGATTGTGTAACTTATAGTTACACAGGCCCTTGCTTGTATAGTTACACATTCACAAGTATTACATGAGAAATAAACATGAGATCATCAGAATCAATTTGTTGTATAGTTTTCACATCTTAATACCTGTTATGGCAGGATCTTCTTCAGGGGGATTCTTTCTTCCTTTCACCATTTTAGTTCAAAAAAAAAAATTGATCCTGAATCTGCAGTTGAAGTAGTAATAAAATCAAATTAGTTGATTTTAATTCAACTTAGAGTTTATACGGTTTTGAAATAGTAACATCTCAGAAATCAAATTAGTTGTAAGAAAAAACAGAAATGAAATCCCTGAAATACAAATGAACATAGAAGATGGAGAAATACTTACATCGTAGTGATGAAAAAAGTTGAAAAAAGTAGTGATCTGCTTAACCGGTCGATTAAACACGATATCTCCAGAACGAGATCTGCACCGGCATGGCTCCATCCGGTCACACGGAAAAATGGAAAAGAACTACAGAACCGAATCATTTCAAAAATAATCAAAACATCAATCATGTGAAATCCAAAAATAAAACCAAATAGGAAAAGGAGAAGATCGAAAACAGATGCAAACCTCTCTTCTTCTTCTTTCTTCGCCTTCTTATTCTTTCTTCTCAGCAAACAGATCGAAAATCTATTGTATTTCTAGAGTTTTTGGATCTGGAAGTTTTCGGTTTTTCGGTTTGATTTTTTTTTCTCTGCACTTCTCTCTCTTTCCAAAATAGTCGTTGTGGTGGTTGTGAAGAAAAAGGTAGGTCTAGTCATATAAATACTGAAGGTTAATTTGGTCATTTCGGTTTCTATTAAATTTTATTTTCAATTCAGGGCCTGGTTTTAAAACTCTTTTAACTAGGGGCCTCATATTATGGGTTATCCATGGGTGGGGCCTAACCCTAATTCATCTACTACTTCTGATGCCGGGTCCGGTAGACAGACTTTTACAGTTTTCGCCCTAAACTAAAAACCACCATCAACATTAAGTCTCATGCTTAGCACGTAACAGTGACATTATTGCTGGGTAAGCATTAGATGGTGACAGACGAAAAATAAAATTAATAAGATGAAGTATATAGATGTTACCAGAGAGATATCAGTTGGTTTGTGATAAGCACGTAGATGCTACATTATATACCCATATTTATATTAGTTAGGACTCGATATATTGACTAATAACATTATTTTAGTGCTTTCGTAGAAAATACAAAGAATTCCGATTACTGGAGCAATAAATGGCCAAAGGAAAGCAAAAATAACATTTACCGCAACAGAGATGCAAATTTATTGGAAGCCCAGAGTTTATGTATATAGCAGCACCTGCTTGGCTTCATTTCAAGAAAGCATCAGTGAAACAATGCTCATTTATTGGCAGCAGAGATGCAAGCACGTCAAGTCCACTAGGAGTATCAAATGAGTGGCACATAGTGCTGTTAGAGGCTAAGGTGGCGAACTGTACACCAAGGGTTTAAATGTGAAAGAATTTCTCATTCTCATTTCTTAAGCAAAATGTTGTTGAAACTCCAAGCAGCTGCCGTTCACATCCGTTGGTGCAAGATCGAGATCGAGACAACACATTTGGGGGTTTTGGTCTTCTAAAACAGTAAGGAAAGAACTAGTGTTGCTGCCGACGTTTGGGGTTCGATTGGTTGGGGTGTATGGACTGGATATAAGTCAAGGATTAACGGGAAGAACAAGGAGAAGATGTTGCGAGTTTGAAGTCGCTTTGAGCTCGAACTTGTGGCAAATATGATAACAGCAACATCAATCGATCAATGAGGTTTCTTGGTACGGAAACCGATGGGTTTGCTGTAGTCGAAAGGAGAATGAGAAAGAACGGTAGCTGGTGCAATCAGTGATAGCTGAGATGGTTGAATCGATGGTCTTTGAATTGGAAATATTTGCAGCTGCCGTTACAAACATTTCTATGGTGCGATATCAATAGATTTCAGTGGCTTATGCTGGTTGAAATGGTAAATATACTCGGCTCTTGAGTATGAATGAAGACGGTGTAAGTGGTCGAAATTGTGTTGGTCTTCTAAATTGTTGGCTGAGTGATAGCTGACAGAAATGGCAGTTATTGATGAGGGTTCAGTTTGGCAGAGATGGAGCTGGTGCCTAGTTTCTGATGATGAAAGATGAATGGGAAAGGAAGGGGATGTTGATTATCACGGCAGTTCACTACAATATCAGTTGAGTTGTTTTTGACTCTCGGCAATTTGGATTGGAGACTTCTTTTAACAACAACGTCAACATGAATTGGGGAATACTAGGAACTTGAGATGCATCTGCGGTTTGATGGATTTTGTGCAAAGCCGAATGGATGATGAATGTGGTGCTGTGACTGGAGTTACGAAGGTCATGGAATGGTGCTGGTTGATGTGATAGTAGTAGCGATACAAGGAGATGGAACTGATGCAATGGAGCTGTTGAATGACGGAGGAAGAACTGCAGTCAGTGGTGGTTGTATGCGGTGTAGTCTTGTCCTTCCGGTGATGGTGGGAATGGTGATTAAGTCACATGCGCGAGTGGAGTTGTAGCTGGCAGTAATGGTTTTATAATCTCATAATGGTGTTGGTCTTGGTAGTTGTATACAGATTTGAAGAGGAGATCAAAGGATAAAGGTGATGTTTTAGTCCAACATTACGCAACAACAAAAAATGGTGTTCTGGGCATCGAGCAAACTTGCGAAGGGGATCTAATTAGAAAGACGTGTGAGAAGATGGAGAGAGTCTTATTTCTGTGGGGTTCTGGTGGATAGGAGTTCGGAGTATGAAAACGGGTTCAGTTACTGAGAGTGAGAAGAGAAGTGGGCTGGACTTTGGTGGACCCGGCCTGGCAAATATTTGCTAGGTTCACCTATGAGGAAGGAAACGCACAGAAAGTGAAAGGGGAGGCCGGTTTTGTGGAATTGTTTTGGAGGCCGGTTGGGAGAGTTCTTTGGCTGGAAACGAAGACAGCCGCAACATCTATTATTGGAGGAGGAGAATACAAGAGAAGGGGAAGACGACTTAGCACCGGGTGACGACGGTGACAGCGTTTGCTTTTTCTTTCTCTTATCAATTTATTTTTGATGGGTTTTAAGAAACCCTTTGATATGTTCTAATCCTTTTGTAGCTAGGGTTTTATGGAGAAAACTACTTCTAGCATTAAGACCATTTGAATCGATTTTGAATAATCTGGTATTAGGCTATGTGAATTGAATTTCGAAATCTAATAATTATGGTTTATTGATTTTATAAAGAATACGTGTTGTTGCCTCACCGGCTTTGTACGGTTCAAAAGCTTAAGTGCATAGATTTATCGAGTTTTGCAATTTTATTTGTAATAGTATTTGATAATACATGCTTAGGTTAAATCATTTGATGGGTTATACTTAGACAATGCAAATAATAATCGCAAACATATAAATACATATCTTCGATAACTTGCTTGCCATTATAATTTGATAGGCCATGCTTGGGTGACTTTGATGGGTTATACTTAGGAGATGCGGGTTTATTATCGAAAGTTATACTAATAATAGGTGTTGCAATTGAACAAAGAAATAAACTCATATTTGGAATTCGAATTCTTTTCGGTACTCAATTAGAAATAGTAGTGGAATCCGTAGACCCTGGTTACCCGACACTCTCTTATTGCATTTTGTTAATTCTTTTTATTTATTTTCTTTGTTTCTTTTATTCCAAAAATCCAAAAACATTATTGTTGGTTTATTTATCAATATTGGTTACAGTATTTCCACCGCTCCTTGTGGGAACGACCTGTACTTGCCTTTGTCTACTAGTTAGACACCGTGCGATTGCGGTTATTATATAGGGTTCTCCCAAATCCTATCAATTTTTGGCGCCGCTGCCGGGGAGTGGTTGAGGAATATTGTAATTAGTACTTTTGATTTTGTAAATAGTTAGGTTTTTATTTTTATTTTTGTTCAATATTTTTATTTTTTTTTATTTTTAGCGTTTCTTTTTTCTTTTGACTTGTTTTGTGTGTCAGAATTTTATTTCAGGTACCTTTTTGAGAACGATGAATGCTTTGCGCGAGACGTCGTCTATGACGCTTGGTGAATACATGTATGGGTCATGGTATAAGGAAGTTCTTGTTTATAATCGTCTCAGATATGGAACTTGGAATCCGCGTAATTTCGCTATGGGTGGTTATTCAGATGAGTATCAACCCCAATACTGTGAGGGTGAAAATGAACTTGACACTAGAAGTGATTTTAGGAATTATGATACTGATATAATATCTGAATCTATTGTATCTTACCCAACTCATGATCATTTAACTGATTATTTGTCTATTCATAAGGATGAGAGTTGTGTTAGAGACGTCATTTATTCAGATAATGATGATTTAGAAGAACATATTTATACAGAAGATACTATTGTTGAGTCTGATGACTTAGAGACAGTAGACGTGCATAATGAGATATTTTCTAATCATTCAAATAATGAGTTTCCTATAAGTCACTTAGTTGCAGATAGTGATGAGGCGATTATTCATGATATTGTTGCTCCATTGTGCTCTTGTTTTTCTGATCCATCTAGTGATTTTCTGAATGCTGATGTGAATGTGAACATATTGATATTGGTCAGATAACTTGTATCGATAATTTTGAGCCTTTATCTGTTTGTTAAGCCCACTTTTCTGATTCCGATGACCCTATGATCATTGATATTATCAATGCGTTGCAACCTCCAATAGTTAATCAAGGTAACTCAACCACGGAATTAATTTCTGCGGACTTAGAACCAGATTTAGGAGTTACTGATTTTGATGAACCTGAACCACTAGATGCATGCATAGATCATTGTGCTCAGTTTGATAATCCGATACCTTTTTACGTTGTCAATACATTGATTCCTATGATTTCTAGTGAAGATAATGTGTCGACCGAACGTATTTCAGCTGATTTAGAACCTGATTTAGAGCGTGTTTCCGGAATAGAAAATAATATGCTTGTTTTCCATGAGAGTGATATGCTTATCTTAACTAAGGATTGCTTTCTATTGAGAATAGATTTACACGTTTGTTTTGAGGTTTATAGTGTTTGCAGGTTCACATTTGCAGCTGACCTGATTTGTTGGATTGATCCCCAACTTTTCAGACTTTATATATATGGTTTGCAAGGTACTTTGGTGTATTATCACCCGGTTTGAAATTCTTTGCCTGCAAGCTGGGATACGAAGATTATGCTTTATGGGAGTCAACCCATATGATTTCTCTTCATGGGAGTCAACCCATCAGATTTGTTTTCTTTCCTCTATCTTTTATTTGTTTGCTTGAGTTTCCCATCTTAATTTTTACGTTTCATTGAGGACAATGTAATGTTTAAGTGTGGGGGAGTGGCACTTTCGTTAGGAAATTTGTTCTTAATAAAAAAAAAATGAAATGACCAGCTGTTTAGCGGGTCTTACAAAAAAAAAAATTAAAATAATAAAATAATGACCAGCTGTTTAGCGGTTCTACATAAAAAAATAATATTATTTTTAGAGTATTTTCTATGCCCAGCTGTTTAGCGGGTCTTTCTGTCTAGCTGTTTAGCAGACATCTCTCGATCTTGATGTTTAGTGGATCCATCTAGCTGTTTAGCAGACATTTCTAAACCACTGTTTAGTGGTTCCGTCTTGCTGTTTAGCGGACATCACTTTTTATCCAGCTATTTAGCGGATATATTTTTTTTTGTTTTGCTCGGGACTAGCAAAATATAAGTGTGGGGGTGTTTATAAGCACGTAGATGCTACATTATATACTCATATTTATATTAGTTAGGACTCGATATATTGACTAATAACATTATTTTAGTGCTTTTGTATAAAATACAAAGAATTCCGATTACTGGAGCAACAAATGGCCAAAGGAAAGCAAAAATAACATTTACGCAGCAGAGATGCAAATTTATTGGAAGCCCACAGTTTATGTATATAGCAGCACCTGCTTGGCTTCATTTCAAGAAAGCATCAGTGAAACAATGCTCATTTATTGGCAGCAGAGATGCAAGCACGTCAAGTCCACTAGGAGTATCAAATGAGTGGCACATGGTGCTGTTAGAGGCTAAGGTGGCGAACTGTACACCAAGGGTTTAAATGTGAAAGAATTTCTCATTCTCATTTCTTAAGCAAAATGTTGTTGAAACTCCAAGCAGCTGCCGTTCACATCCGTTGGTGCAAGATCGAGATCGAGACAACACATTTGGGGGTTTTGGTCTTCTAAAACAGTAAGGAAAGAACTAGTGTTGCTGCCGACGTTTGGGGTTCGATTGGTTGGGGCGTATGGACTGGATATAAGTCAAGGATTAACGGGAAGAACAAGGAGAAGATGTTGCGAGTTTGAAGTCGCTTTGAGCTCGAACTTGTGGCAAATATGATAACAGCAACATCAATCGATCAATGAGGTTTCTTGGTACGGAAACCGATGGGTTTGCTGTAGTCGAAAGGAGAATGATAAAGAACGGTAGCTGGTGCAATCAGTGATAGCTGAGATGGTTGAATCGATGGTCTTTGAATTGGAAATATTTGCAGCTGCCGTTACAAACATTTCTATGGTGCGATATCAATAGATTTCAGTGGCTTATGCTGGTTGAAATGGTAGATATACTCGTCTCTTGAGTATGAATGAAGACGGTGTAAGTTGTCAAAATTGTGTTGGTCTTCTAAATTGTTGGCTGAGTGATAGCTGACAGAAATGGCAGTTATTGATGAGGGTTCAGTTTGGCAGAGATGGAGCTGGTGCCTAGTTTCTGATGATGAAAGATGAATGGGAAAGGAAGGGGATGTTGATTATCACGGCAGTTCACTACAATATCAGTTGAGTTGTTTTTGACTCTCGGCAATTTGGATTGGAGACTTCTTTTAACAACAACGTCAACATGAATTGGGGAATACTGGGAACTTGAGATGCATCTGCGGTTTGATGGATTTTGTGCAAAGCCGAATGGATGATGAATGTGGTGTTGTGACTGGAGTTACGAAGGTCATGGAATGGTGCTGGTTGATGTGATAGTAGCAGCGATACAAGGAGATGGAACTGATGCAATGGAGCTGTTGAATGACGGAGGAAGAACTGCAGTCAGTGGTGGCTGTATGCGGTGCAGTCTTGTCCTTCCGACGATGGTGGGAATGGTGATTCAGTCACATGCACGAGTGGAGTTGTAGCTGGCAGTAATGGTCTTGGTAGTTGTATACAGATTTGAAGAGGAGATCAAAGGATAAAGGTGTTGTTTTAGTCCAACATTACGCAACAACAAAAAATGGTGTTCTGGGCATCGAGCAAACTTGCGAAGGGGATCGAATTAGAAAGACGTGTGAGAAGATGGAGAGAGTCTTATTTCTGTGGGGTTCTGGCGGCTAGGAGTTCGGAGTATGAAAACGGGTTCAGTTGCTGAGAGTGAGAAGAGAAGTGGGCTGGACTTTGGTGGACCTGGCCCGGAAAATATTTGCTAGGTTCACCTATGAGGAAGGAAACGCACAGAAAGTGAATGGGGAGGCCGGTTTTGTGGAATTATTTTGTAGGCCGGTTGGGAGAGTTCTTTGGCTGGAAACGAAGACAGCCGCAACATCTATTATTGGAGGAGGAGAATACAAGAGAAGGGGAAGACGACTTAGCACCGGGTGACGACGGTGACAGCGTTTGCTTTTTCTTTCTCTTATCAATTTATTTTTGATGGGTTTTGAGAAACCCTTTGATATGTTCTAATCCTTTTGTAGCTAGGGTTTTATGGAGAAAACTACTTCTAGCATTAAGACCATTTGAATCGATTTTGAATAATCTGATATTAGGCTATGTGAATTAAATTTCGAAATCCAATAATTATGGTTTATTGATTTTATAAAAAATATGTGTTGTTGCCTCACCGGCTTTGTACGGTTCAAAAGCTTAAGTGCATAGATTTATCGATTTTTGCAATTTTATTTGTAATAGTATTTGATAATACATGCTTAGGTTAAATCATTTGATGGGTTATACTTAGACAATGCAAATAATAATCACAAACATATAAATACATATCTTCGATAACTTGCTTGCCATTATAATTTGATAGGCCATGCTTGGGTGACTTTGATGGGTTATACTTAGGAGATGCGGGTTTATTATCGAAAGTTATACTAATAATAGGTGTTGCAATTGAACAAAGAAATAAACTCATATTTGGAATTCGAATTCTTTTCGGTATTCAATTAGAAATAGTAGTGGAATCCGTAGACCCTGGTTACCCGACACTCTCTCATTGCATTTTGTTAATTCTTTTTATTTATTTTCTTTGTTTTTTTATTCCAAAAATCCAAAAACATTATTGTTGGTTTATTTATCACAGATATTGGTTACAGTATTTCCACCGCTCCTTGTGGGAACGACCTGTACTTGCCTCTGTCTACTAGTTAGACATCGTACGATTGCGGTTATTATATAGGGTTCTCCAAAATCCTATCAGTTTGAACTTCCTTGGTAGTCGTACTGGTGCAGCTTTCAATCAGGGTCTACTAACAAATTACCATTGTTTCTCATCGAACATAAATGGTAGGAAAAAGAAAGCGAGCATGTCCGGTCAAGGCCTTGGAGATCAACCGGGTTCTCCTAATCCCATTCGTGTGAGCGAGAGGAAGAAACCCTTTCTGGATTTAGAAATCCGTCGGGTATAAAGGGAGCTTCTGCTCTTTCTTGTTTTGCGCGAACAGCAGGACCAACCCCATCTTCGTGTACGCAAACCAGCATCAAGGTAAGTTCATCTCGTCTTCGTATTTTAGCTGTGAGTGTAATATCCATGAGTAGTTGATAAAACTTGAACATTTAGCTCGGTGTGAATGACTTTCTTTGTTAGCAGCGGTAGAGCGAGTATCAACAACAACAAAGCAATCTCCAATGGTTATGATCAGCAGCAATGCGAGGAGGGAGAACTCAAGGTAGGTGCTCTTTTCCATTTTGCACATGTACCCACCCAACAGTAACTAGGAGCGTAAAAAGAAAATAGTTGGATAAGATGTCACCTGGAGATATTTCCGCTGCTAAGCCAAGAAGCATCAATGATTCCAATGACATGCCAAATATGGATGATGACTTCTTCGAAGTAACCTATACGACTGTTATGACTCATCTTAATCACGTGATGATTCTTCTTCCTGAACCAAAGGGTGTAGAAGCTGTACCATCGATCTTCTCCGGAATTTGTCATAAGGTTCTGTCTCCGGAAGAATGAGTATCCATCCTCTCCAGTGGATTTCAAAATTTGCCAACTCTATTGTGCTCCTGGGATGGATGGATGAGATATATGTTCGACAATGATCATGTCAGGGCTAATCTTGGAGAGTGTAGTTGCGTTGTTGATCCTTACGATTGCAATAGGCCTTGACTTTAAGTTGTTTGGTGGGCGTCTGAGTGGTATCCTCTAGACAAGGTGGAGGCAGTCCCCAGGAGAAATAGGTTCTGTCAGGGAGGATTGTAGGTGGCACTTGAGCATCTACAGTGATCTTCAATTCTTCGGATGTACGTGTATGTACATATTTTTCTCTGTTTGACTGGATGAATCATCTGAATAACTTTGAACTAATCTTGCTCAAATTCTTTCGTAGTTTTAGTGCTTTGAGAAGATGAACGCCTTTGTTGGACTTACGCTAGCTGCATGTAGCCGGGATGACAATGCGTTCAAGACACCTCCAGAAGAAAAGGAAGACTCTGGGGATACCAGTCCCGAGGGGAATTCACTAAAACACCGTTTCCATAGAGAATTGAATAGAATTTCACTTTGATTTTGACCGAGTCGCTTCCATATGACGACGATGAAAACCAAACAGATTTAGGATCCAATGGCAATGAAGGCAACACTCTTCATTATTTGGGATGACGTTGCAGGAAGGACCGAGAGATAATCCAGGGATGGAGGCGACCGACGATGTTGAGGATACGACTGCGCCCTCGACCCTCAACTTGATGCTCCTCTTGTAGATCATTGATGAGGTGTCAAACTCACAAAAAATATATTCCTTACTCTTCTTACACTAACAAGTAGCATAAGGATAAGCAGGTTCGTTCCTAAGAAAGAGTTGAGCTAAAGTTGTCTATTAAATTTCTGAAAGTATGAATAATGCAAAAACGACGAAACAAATATTAATGCAAACAATGAGGATGAGAATGATTAGGGGTCTTTCTCCACTAGTGAATATGAATCTTCTTCAAAATACGTTTATTAACAATCTTATACAAGTTATAAGTTTAACAAGTCCATTAAACTCCAAAGTCACTTCGTAGAATAAGTTCTCTACTCGTGTCTAGTCAATCAAGCCACTTTGAATAAGCTCTCTGGTGTAACTTAACTAACCGGTATGTTCTATGAGTCGGATTGATCCTAACCACATGCTCGTAAGTTCGACATGTTAACTTAGGGTTGTCAAATACACATCAAAATCCACAACATCCCATTGCAACGTTTATGTTTTGCTACTTGTGATTATATTACCATAACAATTACGGATTACGGTTCTAAAATCTAGCATTAGTATCGCAAACAAGCTATTTGATTGGCCACTCAAACATCCTGCAAACAATCCATGGTCATAAACAAGGGAAAAGACAATCAATAAAATGATATTAAGAATCATAAAATCAAGTCACATAGCTTTGAAATCATCCCTAACCAAACAAGTATTTAGCTGCACATAACAGAGTTCATGGCAATATAAATAATTAAGGACATCAAGCAAATAAACAACTGAAAGTTCAAACCAACTCATCAAACCAATAAACTTATGGTGCTGGTATGAAGTGAGGCCTTGGTGCTGCTCCGCACGTGAGGATTCACCTTTTCTCGCAATTGATATGAGGCATGGTGGTAACGGAATGGTGTTGGTGGTGATATGCCCTTGCGACTGGTGGAGGTGATGGATGTGTTGTAGTGGTGGCAGCGAGCAAGTACTGGTTCAGTTGATGAAGTGTTGAAGGGTGTATGCAGGTTAAGTGGTGATGCAGATGGTATGCAGGGAAAATAGGTGGCTGTGCAGGTGGTGGCGAACTGGTTGGAGAGGAGGTGAACGGAGTTAAGGGGTATGAGATATGAGATGTCGTTTCTGTAGGTTTTAGGTCCTCTTTTATAGATGCATTCCTTCTTTTATTTGCGAATCTGGTAAAGCCAACTTTCCTAATCTAGCACAAACTCTACAGACTTCCTTATCTCGGCCTTCATCACACAATTGACGGCAACAAGTTAAGTTCTTAGTTTTTGGCTCACAAACTCTCGCAACCTGACTTCTCGGACAAACTAAGCACTCTTCAGCTAGTTTACGGGTTACAGCAAAATCCAAGTCCAACACAAATTATCAGCTCTGTGTTCTTTACTTTTTTCCTAGTACATAACTCTGCCCAAACTGGTACCGAATAGAAACCCATCTTTCCTTACTCATATAACATCTCAAATCTCTTCTGAATCAACTTCATTCATCAGAGAAAGCTAATGGCAACTAGCTCATCTTGATCCATGTATTTCCAGCAAAAACTAAACCAAAATCAGTTTCAATACGTGCACATTTCTTCTGTGCCTGTGCCGAACTCAAGTCTTCCTTCCTTGTCCTGGCTGGTAACGAACTCTAGCCCTTAACAGACAATCACACAAACTCTATGGCAAAGCTGGTGGTTCAGAACTTCATTCAAGCATTTTATCAAGCACTAAATGTGCGTTCTGCTGATGACACAATCGTCAACTAGCTGTAGAATCTTAAGCTTTTCTATATGTAGGAAATACCAATAGGTCCTACAAAGAATATATTAGGATGAGTTTGGTCCAGTTAACTCAGTCAACTGTCTGTTTGGTCATTTTTGGAAATATAAATAATAGTTTGGTCCTAGAAATTATTGTTTGGTCCTAGGGTATACAATACCCACGCGGGATGACGTCATGGATGATGTAATTTTCTTCTGGGAGTGACAGAAATAGCCTTTTAGATCCATATATTTAGGATTTATTAGCAAAAAAATAAATCACTTTTAGATTTTGTTTCTCTCTCCTAGATTTTCAGATCTAGTTTTTCTTGTTCTTTATTTTTTTTTTCTCTGAAGATGAAGATGAAGATGACAATGGTGTTGAAGGTGAAAGATGATGATGATGATGAGCGATGAAGATTTGTATGTTCTTTTTCTTTTGTATTGATGTTGTTGTTGTTGAAGATGGTGGAGACGATGAAAACGAATTTGTGATGAACTTTTTTTGAATGTTTTTGTCTCTGCTGCTGCTGATGATGAAGAAGATGAAGATAATGATGAAGACGACGATGATTTTTCGTTTTTTCGTCATTTTTTGCTGTTGCTGCTGCTGTTGAAGATGATGAAAAAGATGAAGATCTGCTGCTGCTGCTGTCAAAGAAGATGAAGATTGAAACGAAGATGATGAAGACGATTTTTGATGTTGCTGTTGCTGTTGAAGACGACGAAGATGATGATGCTGCAGTTTATTCCATAAATGAACTCTGTTTTTTTTAGGTTTTTATATGGAGTTCATTTCTGGAATGAACTCTATTTTTTTAGGTTTTTATATGGAGTTCATTTCTGGAATGAACTCTGGTTTTTTTAGGTTTTTATATGGAGTTCATTTCGAATGAACTCGCTTTTTTTTAGTTTTTATATGGAGTTCATTTCGAATGAACTCTGTATTTTTTAGGTTTTTATATGGAGTTCATTTTTGGAATGAACTCTGGTTTTTTAGGTTTTTATATGGAGTTCATTTCTGGAATGAACTCTGGTTTTTTTAGGTTTTTATATGGAGCTCATTTCTGGAATGAACTCTGTTTTTTTAGGTTTTTATATGGAGTTGTTGATGGTGGATTTTCGTTTAAGGTTAAATTTGTAAAAACCAGAAAAATCATGCGCTGACATCTTGTAAAAGATAAAGCCATTTATAAGTGTTGGATACTCCCTCACTTAATTCACCAAGAATGGAGCATGTAGCAACAATCCCATTCACAGAATACATGAAATTCCTCCAGTTGGAGCATGTAGCAACAATCCCATCCTGTGAATTTCATATCACCTTGTATTTCCAAAGTACTCATTATCGGTGTGGCATGACGACCGAGTGTTACTCTTACAGAGTAACACGAACCTCCAAGCACTATAATGAAACCATGTACGAAATACCCGTACAGCCGACTCTCGGTGTGTTATACTAGCCCGATTAAGCCCCTCTCGGTGTGTTATACTAGCCCGATTGAGCATCCGGACCGACCATATCGGTCCTGATATGATCTCGATCGCAGTCATCCAACTCCATAAGCATGATTGGATGACCCCGATAAATTCCATCACCCCCAAGCGGTATGGAATACCCACGGCCGACCCCGCATGGTCGGTCATTGGCCTAGCTTGCCAAGAAACCGTTCATACCAAGCATTATGGACGGAAAACCCTAAATTAGGGTTTGCGGCATATTACATGTGTCGCAAAATGGTCTCAACCATCCATCTTCGCATGTATAGATGGAGGGTGTAGATGTAGACTCAAAGGGCCCAGAGCATGTCAACACGATCACCATGGGCCCGCCACACACTTGACCAATCGGTCAAAACCAACCATGGTTGGTCGTGACAAAATTGTCACCCAAACAAGAGATGGCGCACGGCTTTGAAAGCCAAAATTAGGGTTTCAAGCCATCACGCGCGTCCATCTTCTCCTAAGCACGAATGGAGGGTCACATATTAGATTAAGTAGGGCCGGTCATACCAAAGATGACCACCGTGGGCCCATCTACCTCCTCATGTGTTCGGCCAAGGCATATCATGCCCGGTTAATCCAAAACGTGCGTCCAAACTAGCATGGCCACGCCTCCCAAACCACAACCGATCTCGACCACTCAACTTCGCCTAATGACGATTTGGATGGCTCGGATCACGTTTTCATGGGATAATCGTGTATAGGTGTGAACACCAGCCTACCACCTACACGCTGGTATGATCGACCAAGACCGACCAAGATGGGTCGTCTTGAAACGCGTGCCCGAACTAGGGATGTCACGCGGTTTTCAACTCCTTTGCGGCAATGGATTTTTGCCGCAAACCGATCTCAACCACTCAACTTTACCGGTCAAATTGAGTGGCCTAGATCGCGCCTTCATGGGACAGTGAGGTATGGACGTGCACACTAGCATGCTGTCTACACACATACCCGGTCGTTCCTCTCCAAATCCCTTTCCATGCTTGGTTTCGACCAAGTCAAGAGTGATGCTTGCGCACCTCTTCAAAAAACCCTAATATTCATTAATCGGGCCGCAGATGAGTGTCTCAAAGATCATCTCATCCGTCCAACTTCACCACTTGGTTATACAACCTCGGTCGGGAGTTAATTGGTTAGTGAGGCGTCATTACCCATCACTTTACCACACCATAATGCAAAGACTGCATAAAATACACACGATACTTCACAAGTATCGACTTCCCAATAACACAAGTTATTCAATTCAAAGATTACATGCTATCTTTCGTGGATCCACGATCCATACATTCCAGACATCAATCATGTCACAAACCGGGGGATACATACTGGGGTATTGGTCTGGCGGTTTACATACGTGCGGCGTGCAACGCGCCATCACAAGAACGTGTCGGGAAGTCATGGACGGTTAGAGATGAACATGAGAAGTGGGCAAGACCGGTCGTGTGGCACCGACGCACAACTCCACTACTCCATCACTCCACTTCCTCCACTTCCCACGAGAGACGTGAATAAGGCTCAATGACTTGTATAAATAGGTTCTCCGCCCTATTTCAAACAACAACACAAGTCCGGACGAGACAGAAAACCAAGTGTTAATACAAAACGTATTCCAACACCCCAGCTTGCCGGCATCCATCACAAGCCGCTCACCTTTCTCACAAGTCATAAGCAAGCCAACACTTTCACAATCTCAACACCTTCTTCGCTTCCCTCCCTAAGATCAATCCCATATCCTTCACTTTGTGACCGAAACAAGTCTGGAATGGCCATTTCTTGGTTTAGGCCGGACTTGCACAGATTGATCTCTCGAATCTACAAGCACTCACCGCGCAGTGCATTTGTTTAAGGTTTAGATTCATTCCTCATCCACACCCCAAATTACCAAATTATGCAGGAATAGTTTTCACCCATAAACAATTGGCGACCACAGTGGGAGGTTAATCTCTCGGTTGTAAAGTCAATTTCTTTAAAATCCGATTCAATTTTATCAATTTCAAAAAGGGTAGATCTTAGAATCAATTCAATCAACAATTCATTTTAAGATGGTGGAATTAAGGTCTGGATCAGCAATCAATTCTGATGGGGCTAGTGTGGATAACAATCCTGGTGTCGAAGTACATGTCAGTGGAGCTACCGTAGCCAACACATCTCGAGGAGCCGTTACCTCTATCACCAACACTAGCGGAGCAGGAGACATCCCCATAGGTGTAACGCTTCCCATCACCAGAGCCGAGCAGCCGCAAATCCCGGCATCTCCTCAAGTGTAACGCCTCCAGTGGTCACCAGAGCAACAACTTTCACTCCCTCATCGGGGCGAGGAGCCGGAGGCACAAGAGGAGGACCACCGTCTATTACCATTGTAGACTTGATGGAGAAACAGGAAGTTCTTGCTAAGACTCAAACAGATATGGCCGCAACTCAGAAGGAGGTACTCACTTTCCTCAAGACCTTGATCGAACGATTGCCGCAAGATTCACGTCAATCTTTGGAGCCAACAAGAAATGCCTTCAATTCACCCGAGCGGTGTTTTCCACTCGGACCCACATGAGTGAAGAAGCTCGTGTTGCTCCCGAATGTTCAAGAGAAAGGGACCGGACACCCAACTTCATCACACGTGAGGATCTAGAACGACTCCTTCAAAGCCGAGGCAAAGGAAATCGACGGATGCACACCAACACCAACCTCCATACCCTCAAGATATGCAACGAATCCCTCTTCCAAGAGGTTACATCTCTCCCCGCCTCCCTCTACGACGATCGGGTAATGCTCGTGAACATGTCTCTCGATTCTTGGAATCCTTGGGGAACATGAATACAATCATGTTATGCGCCCGAAATAATTCTCGAAATCACCTACGGGAGAGGCGTACACTGTACAACAACATCGCGCCTAACAAAGATATCCAAATGGAGCGAGATGGTCGATGCTTTCTACGAAAAGTATTTCTTCGTGTCCGAACAAATCACCTTCTCGAGATCTAGGAAGAATTCTTCAAATGGAACAACGAGCATCCTAACGACTTCGTCAAAAGGTTCGAACTCAAGCGCTGGATTGTCATGACCCGAACGTCACCGAACGGAATCGGTGGAGTTGTGCATCAACGGGATGATACCCATATACCGCGCTCGTTAGAAAATCTGGGCTTTCAAACGTTCTCTCGAACTCCATGAAGCCGCCAAGCGTTCAAAGAACAATCGCACCAAAGATTGCTAGAAAGAACCAGAGTCGTTCGAAGTGAAGATTCACGTGAAAGTCGAGGGAGCAGGCGCCTCACGAACAAGCAATACAACACTGGTCCTTCCGTGAGTGTAGTGGGCGGAGGAGAGAAAAGGAAAGCCCCAGTGACGGAACAACAAACCAAGCGGACATCCCCGGCACACAAGACTTCGTCTCGAAAAGGAACAGACAAAACTCCTTCGCAAAACACTAAAGACAAGGGTTTTCCTTTTCCCATGAATGAAGTGATAGAGCTCTTGGAAGCGTGGATCCAAGACGACGCCGTAAAGCTGCCCCTATCGACGTCCTCCAACCGAGGAAGAAATGGCAGATCCTGGATATTGTTGCTACCACAGTTCGTCCATCATCCAACCAAAGATTGCAACAGTTGAAACAAATATTCGGGGAAAAGGTAGAGACAGGGTAACTCCAGCTTTGGAAACGAAGGTGTTCATAGAGACCCTCTACCTATCGTGAACCGCATGATTTCGGGGATTACATTCGCAAGACCGTACAATCTATGATGGAACACATATGTGAAATCTTGTACTTCTCCAAAGGACAACGACAAGACATATTTGCGGCCCTCAACCACGTTGTGTCGTAGGCGTTTGTATCAGTAGCAGTCCAGGACCCCCAGTCTTTCCTGAAGGACGTGAGCAATGAAAACTGTGGACTCCTAACTGTCACTCGTTTGAGAGGCGTTGAGTTCGGTAATGCGCTGATTGATGCGGCTTCCGAAGTTAACATCATTACCGTCAAGACCTTGAGAGCGGCAAAGATTTCGAAGCAGGAAGCTACTCGTCACCCGACCGTGGTTAAAGATTCAAGCAGAGAGCTTAGAGATACATATGGATACATCGATCTTGAAGTCAAATTGGGTGCTTGCCTCGACGCAAGCAAAGTTCTACATAGTCAAAGATCATCCCAACTACGACATGATCCTAGAAGCTCTTAGATGCATGATAACAAAGCCATACCGGAAGTCTGTCCTCTACCGGTTTCGATACTCCGAAAGAATCTCCAACACGCCCCTCGGACCTCCCGATGGTTGTCTATTGCCGCACCAAAGAACTTACCAATGTGACACAACTTCCCGGAGAAAGCCTGTCAGCATACGTTGAAAAGTTCCGATTTCAAGTAAGTCTCGCCACGCAACCTTCTTTACGACCTGCCGCCCCTCGTTCTGACAAGTCCTGGGGACTTACTCCAACCAACGAACCAACCCCGGCTAGGAGATGTGAATGGGAAGCCGGCCCTTTCAAACGTTTTATCAAGAGCGTAGAGGTTGTCTTGGTCAAAGACGATAAGGCCAAGGTCCAAGTATCTGCACGACCAAACCCGTTTGGAATTGGGGACCTGGTGACGAAGACGACTACATTCAACGTTGGGAGCATGACGGTGAAAATGATCACTCCACCTGACTCACCCGTCGAAAGAGAAGAGGAACCGTACCTGGTATCAGATGTTATCCTAGGCGGCTACTGCAAGCTCATCAACGCTGATAAACTAGGAGGCATAACAATTCACTCAAAATGGCTCAAACCCTACCGAACTTAAGATGATGTGCTACCACTTTCCATCATCCTCCACCCTTTAAAACACTGTGCTATTTTCCAGCGTGTTTCCTTTTACAATTCCATGTCATATTTGTAATTCCCAGAAAATGACTGCAATACTTGCATTCATAAATAGGGTTTCAATTTTCAAATTTCAATTTAGTTGAAACACTATTTCCATCTGAGAACCTCTTTACTCCTAAAAACACAAAGTCCTGAGTCAGCCTAAATCAATCCACTGGAGCAAGAAAGGAAACTCTAAGCAAACATCTCATGGAAAGAAGGAAATAGAACGTGTGCACAAAAGGAAAATGATTTGAGCCATCTGCCCCAGCAAAGCCAAGAAGATCTTGCATCAGGATCACAGGTCCGTGGATATTCCATTATAGTATTACTTCTTCTATCACTAAGGATTACATGTGAAGGCGCACCCTTGCGCCTGAGAAGGTTCGGTTGCAGTCTTGACAAAGGATTATAAGAGAAAATTTTATTCAAACAATTAAATGGAACAAAACCTTGAACTCGGCCGCCACCGAGTACAAGGAAGATGTTCGAGCGTACAAAATATACTTGGAAAGAGGAAAGAAGAAAAGAGGTTTTAGCCGTCAAGAGGATCGACATCGCCTGCACCACTGTCAGGTTACGCCCGCCGTCACCTGTTGATGCTCCTCCCTTCGAATCTACTTCAACTTCTGCATCAGACATCTCCGCAGCAGCGCACTCCATCCCAACATCATCAGCGGGAGCATTAAAGAGCGCATCAACATTAGGAGTCGTTCCAATTGCTTTCAGATGTTCAGGTTCTTCTGTGTCGGAGTCAAGAATTATCACGCCGTCCTGGACCGGGTAATCACACTTGCCTTCATTCGGAGGTCGTTCATGTTCAACTCTCCGCCTCTTCAACCTCGCTGCAAATCTCTCTGCCCTTGCGCTTACTAGTGTCTGCAGCGTTTCCTCACGCCTCCACCGCTCCTCCATGCCAATCGCAGCCGAAAGTGCACAGATACGTCCTCTTGCAATACGAAGGTGTGAAATAGACATCCCCTGTATAGCACGGCCGACTTCGCGAAGCGGAAGATCGATCTTAGCCATTACATCTTCGTGTGCACGGTTTTCGGGCTTGTCAACTTCGAAACTTCTTTCTGGGGAAGCAACAGAATGATCGTCAGCCGCTTCCATGATAAACTGCAAAGGAGGGGAGGTTATGAGCGCACAAAAAAAAAATCAAAAATCAAATCAATCGATCGACCAATCGTAAAGTCGAGCAAAGACTCGAGATATGGAATAAACGACCACGTGAGACGACTCTTTATAATCTCACAAGTCGACGGAATCCCGGAAAGGAAAAGAAGTCTTTACTTGCCACCTATGAAGGCTGCTAATTCGGGATAACAATCGACGAGGCTTATCAGATATACCTGAGGAAAGCCGTGTATGATGAAGGAAGTACACTTGAAGAAGCGGTCGAGCTCAGATATGTACAAGAGGAACCAAAGCGACTCACCGAGATCAAGTCATGTTTCCTTCGCATCCTTAATCGTAACCAACCAGCTTCTGGGCAACGCCCGACTATCCTAGTAAATATGTATCTACTTTAGCCTGGTCATTTCAAGTATATATGTATGTCACCATCTCATGCCTACCACACAATAGTGTAACCATTATGTGCTAGGCAAAGGACTTAATGTTGATGGTGGATTTTCGTTTAAGGTTAAATTTGTAAAAACCCGAAAAAATCATGCGCGACATCTTGTAAAAGATAAAGCCATTTATAAGTGTTGGATACTCCCTCACTTAATTCACCACGAATGGAGCATGTAGCAACAATCCCATTCTCGTGAATACATGAAATTCCTCCGAGGTTGGAGCATGTAGCAACAATCCCATCCCGTGAATTTCATATCAGCCTTGTATTTCCAAAGACTCATTATCGGTGTGGCATGACGATCGAGTGTTACTCTTACAGAGTAACACGAACCTCCAAACACTACAATGAAACCATGTACGAAATACCCGTACAGGCTGATTCTCGGTGTGTTATACTAGCCCGATTGAGCCCCTCTCGGTGTGCTATACTAGCCCGATTGAGCATCCGGCACTGACCATATCAGTCCGGATATGATCTGATCGCAGTCATCCAACTCCATAAGCATGATTGGATGATCCCGCATCAATTCCATCACCCCCAAGCGGTATGGAATACCCACGGCCGACCCCGCATGGTCGGTCATTGGCCTAGCTTGCCAAGAAACCGTTCATACCAAGCATTATGGACGGAAAACCCTAAATTAGGGTTTGCGGCATATTACATGTGTCGCAAAACAGTCTCAACCATCCATCTTCGCAGGTATAGATGGAGGGTGTAGATGTAGACTCAAAGGGCCCAGAGCATGTCAACACGATCACCATGGGCCCGCCTACACACTTGACCAATCGGTCAAAACCAACCATGGTTGGTCGTGACAAAATTGTCACCCAAACAAGAGATGGCGCACGGCTTTGAAAGCCAAAATTAGGGTTTCAAGCCATCACGCGCGTCCATCTTCTCCGGCACGAATGGAGGGTCACAGATTAGATTAAGCAGGGCCGGTCATACCAGCATGACCACCGTGGGCCCATCTACCTCCTCATGTGTTCGGCCAAGGCATATCATGCCTGGTTAATCCAAAACGTGCGTCCAAACTAGCATGGCCACGCCTCCCAAACCACAAACTGATCTCGACCACTCAACTTCGCCGGACGATTTGGATGGCTCGGATCACGTTTTCATGGGATAGTCAGGTATAGGTGTGAACACCAGCCTACCACCTACACGCTGGTATGATCGACCAAGACCGGCCAAGATGGGTCGTCTTGAAACGCGTGCCCGAACTAGGGATGTCACGCGGTTTCCAACTCCTTTGCGGCAATGGATTTTTGCGCAAAATCGATCTCAACCACTCAACTTTACCTGGTCAAATTGAGTGGCCTAGATCGCGCCTTCATGGGACAGTGAGGTATGGACGTGCACACTAGCATGCTGTCTACACACATACCCGGTCGTTCCTCTCCAAATCCCTTTCCATGCTTGGTTTCGACCAAGCTGAAGAGTGATGCTTGCGCACCTCTTCAAAAAACCCTAATATTCATTAACGGTCACGAGATGAGTGTCTCAAAGATCATCTCATCCGTCCAACTTCACCAGCTTGGTTATACAACCCCAGTCGAGAGTTAATTGGTTAGTGAGGCGTCATTACCCATCACTTTACCACACCATAATGCATAGACTCATATAAAATACACACGATACTTCACAAGTATCGACTTCCCCGAATAACACAAATATTCAATTCAAAGATTACATGCTATCTTTCGTGGATCCACGATCCACACATTCCGTACATCAATCATGTCACAAACTGGGGGATACATACTGGGGTATTGGTCTCAGCGGTTTACGGCGTGCGGCGTGCAACGCGCCATCACAAGAACGTGTCGTGAAGTCATGGACAGCTAGAGATGAATAGGAGAAGTGGGCAAGACTGGTCGTGTGGCACCGACGCACAACTCCACTACTCCATCACTCCACTTCCTCCACTTCCCACGAGAGACGTGAATAAGGCTCAATGACTTGTATAAATAGGTTCGAGACAGAAAACCAAGTGTTAATACAAAATGTATTCCAACACCCAGAGCTTGCTGGCATCCATCACAAGCCTGCTCACCTTTCTATTACAAGTCATAAGCAAGCCAACACTTTCACAATCTCAACACCTTCTTCGCTTCCCTCCCTAAGATCAACCCCATCTCCTTCACTTTGTGACCGAAACAAGTCTGGAACGGCCATTTATTGGTTTAGGCCGGACTTGCACAGATTGATCTCTCGAATCTACAAGCACTCACCGTGCAGTGCATTTGTTTAAGGTTTAGATTCATTCCTCATCCACACCCCAAATTACCAAATTCTGCAGGAATAGTTTTCACCCATAAACAGGAGTTCATTTTCTGGAATGAACTCTGGTTTATATAGGTGATTTCTGAAAAAATAAGTAGAAATTAATAGGAGTTCATTTTGAAGAATGAAGTACTACAAAAAAAAAAATAAGTACAAATTAACATGGAAGGGTACTTTTATCCATTTAATATTTTTAAATAATTATGGACCAAACAGTAAAGGCGTTTTCCCAAAGGACCAAACTGACTTGGGACCACCTAAAAAAGGACCAAACGATATTTTTCCCTTTCTATATCTCCTTCCCTGCACATAACATACACACCCAACAAAGCCAAACCATTCAGAACTCTAAATCATACATTAATATAATCGTTCATCACTCTGAGTTTTAAGCTTCAAAAGTCTTTCAATCTTCTCTCATAACCAAAAAGAATCTGTACCCAAGCTTTCTTTCCTGTTCAACTTCGAAATCCCTGTATTTCTCGTCTAATAATCCATGTCACAGTCTTCTTCCTTCCCTGTATTTACTCGTTCAAACTATCACATAGTGTTGTGTTGTTATCAACCACATATTTTCTCTTGGACCCTAGACAAACCCATCAGAACAATGGCTTCCCCGCGATGGACTAGAAGTGGTATTGGTCGAGGAAACAGGTTGGGAAAAACTTGGTTCAGTCAACAATATCGTGACCTGAACTGACATGAATAGAATGTTCGTGAACTCAGGCCTCGTGTGGAATAAGTTGGTGCTCTGGAAATCTTCTTATTCAAACTGAAGTGGCTGCCATGAAGAGAATTGCTCGGGTGCTCAAGTAATTTGGCTGGCTTGAAACAGAATTGATTCCTTGTTGGTGCTCTTTATGACTGTCTCCGGTAAAACTCTAGTTTCGACGCATTGGTGACTCGTGCCCTTGCTAATGCTCCGAGTCCATCGGCACCTATAGTTGCCAAACAACGAATTAAGCCCCAATTTCCTTCGTTTCTTATCGCATGACTCCAAAATCACCTATAAAATGTAAAACAAGCGTAATATACAAAATTTATAAGAGAAATAGCAAAGAAAGCATAAACAATAGATAATAAATCAAGGTGTTTAATGCACCTATCAGTCATGTGTTCATTGGAGGGTTCAGCGTGTCAGCCAAGTATGCCGAGTTGTACGCCCGAATATGGAAGAAGTATGGACACATTGCCACGACCAAATGTGTGGTATGATCAGGCATGCTGCTTCTGAATGAGTGGTCGAAAATCGAGAGTATCAACAAGACATTTGTGTAGACTTCGGGTTTAATGCTTCCTGGTTATGTGAAGGGATTTCCAAAATCCTAAATTCGCGAAATGAAATGATAGGCTTCCTTCCATGAATCTCATTAATCATAAAGAATCAGAAATTCAGAAGCTGTCTCAGGAGTTGAAGTTGAAGCTGGACGCTATTCGGGGTATAAAAAGTGTTTTCTCTAAAAACGGATGAACTGTTGCCGAATGATTATGTTTGGACATCGAGTAGCTCCTCGCTTTAGATCAGTGCCTGGGTAAATTAGCACTTTTCCCAACTCGACATCTCTAAGATAAGAAGTGGTCAAGAGTCTCCAGTCGCATATGCCAATCATGTCTTCCAGAAGAGACTTAGGCTTGGGGTCAGCTTCATCGATCGAAGGTAGTTGCTTTCCCGATACAACACAATTTAAAGCGACAAAGACTGTGTCTTGGAGAAATAGAGAATTTCACACACATGCTCTATGGCTGACTGAACAATTTTGTAGACGGAGTCCCTAGAAAGCATGAAACAACTTCTTATATGAAGATGGTCCGTGTATACTCCTTCAATACCCAGTTGAAGTTCCCCTAAGTCGATCTTCTCCTAGAAGATGCGCTTCAATCTGTTGCAGTCACTTGTAGGGTGGTTGACGAACCTATGGAGGTGGCAGTACTTGGGATCTTTCATTTCTTGTTTGGTTGGAGGAAGTCTGACACGAGGTAGCTTGATGACGCTATCTTGTATCCCGACCTCCACGAGTTCAATCACCTCTTCCACTGGGAAGGGAAAATCTAGGAATGATGGAGTCTCGTTTGACCTATGTGAAATGGGAGTCGGACGCTTAGATTGTCGATAGTTGTTCCCCAGATGCTTTCTCTTTCCACCCTCACTAGTGATTGATTGGAGGTTGGATATTTTATTGGAAGGACACCTACTTTCGTGAACACCTTTACGAGATTCTTCATTCTTTTAATCGCAAGGACTCTGATGAGGACGTGATAAATTCTACGAGTCTTCTTTCTGAGTTTGAGGAAACATCTCTTGATCTTCATGGGCAGACAAGTTAGGTTGGTGGTTACCTTTCCGTTCAACATGAGCATAGACTTCATCTTCCTCACCAGGAATATGAATCTTGGAAGAAGGACTACTACTACCATCAGTATTTATCCAAAATGAATTGTTGATAGCGTTTCCTCCTGAATGAATATGTGTTGGTTCCTTTGATAGTTGATCCGTGAGGACTTTCAAAAGCGTAAATACTTCGTCCTGCGTCTTGGAAATAATAGCTTGATACCTGACAATATCATTCAGGATTTTTATCAAATCGTGAATAGTTATTAAATATTTAGACTCCATAGCCTCGACAAGGGTTCTGAATGAAAGAACAGATTCAGGAATAACATGTGAAGTATCGTCGGTGCTAGGAGAAGTAAAATTGGGATTGAGGGTTTCTGAACCATTCCTAAGGTCAACCATCTTGAGAAATTTTGGAAATCGAAAATGAAATTGGGAAAATGATTTTTGCAATCGAGAGATTAATCTCCTACTTTGGTCGCCAGTTATTTTGGGGTAAAAACTGATTCTGCTGAAAATGGTTATTTGGGTGTGCCGCCGAGAAACGAACCTAAACCCTAAACAAATGTACTGCACAGGAGTACTTTATATTCGAGAGATTAATCTGTACAATTATGGCCTAAACCAAGAAATGGCCGTTCCAGCCTTGTTTCGGTCACAAAATGAAGGAGAAGGGTTGATCTTAGGGAGGGAAGCAGAGAAGATGTTGAGATCAGAATGATGAATTCTGTGAGGTGTGGTTATTTTATGACTTGTATCAGAATATAGAACTTGCTTGCAGAATGTAAGCTATAAGTTCTTGGTGTTTTCTGGATACTTTGCGTTAATCAAAACTTGTCGGTTGAAATAGATTGAAAATCTATTTATATAAGTCATAGTCGAACATATACTGATCTCATAGGAAGTGGAAGTAGTTGCGTGATGGAGAAGTGGGGATCGTGTAGAATGGTGAAAACCACGTCCATATTATGAGGGGAAGCTGGTTGGTTTTACTCCCACTACTTCTCTACTGCCACTAATTGTCCGCCTTTCCTGACACTTTCTCGTAATAGGCGTGTTGCACGCCGCACGCTGTAAACGGCCAGACCAATACCCTGATGAATATCCCCCAGTTTGTGACACGTTTGATGTCTCGAGTATTTTGTAGAAAATATGTAGCAAGTTACATGAGGAATGGAACAAGTTCTACATGGTACTTGCTGAGTGAGTCTTGCTTGCACGACCCTTATTTCGACCAATCACACGCAAGATAGGCGGCAGGCGGTCATATGTGATAGGTCAAGTCGTGAGACTAGCCATAAAAATAGCATGTGATGCTTTTAGGGTAAATAGTTAAATTATTTGTGAAATCGATATTCATAAAAGATCGCTTATATTCGATGCTCGTAAAGCATCGCTTTTAAGCAAGCAACTCAAAATAATCGATGCTCATGAAGCATCGTTGCTCAGAGCCCGTTTTAGTTAGTCGCAAAACTCAATGTCTTTGTTAGAGCATAGCTCGGTTGAACCCACCAAGCATTGGTATGTCAAGTTTGGTTGTCATATTTTAGTGAACCAAAACTCATTTAAAGAGTTGCTTGATTATTTACTAGAGTCAACTTCGTATAGGTTAGCTAGAAAGTCATTAGGATATGAGACATACAAGTATTACTCGAAGACTTGAAGAATGTGAAGAAGTAAAGAGCTACAACGACGACATCATCCTTCCTCTTGAGGTTAGTAATATTTTGAATTGAACTGTTTCATTCCTAACGTATCTTTCAAGTCGTGTTATATTGAAAACATAACTGCGAAGTTGTGAATGATTATACTCTAGTTAGACGTAGTATTAAGGAATTACAATACGATGTATAATGCATATCTTTCGTATATAAGACATCGACATAATCGTATGAATTCTATTGTGATTATGTATGGGTATGGGTGAAGATTTCGTCCTAGGAAACAATGTTTTACATTCGTTTAAAGGAAGTACATTCATAAACTTGTTTTGTGAATCAAAAGGGAAATTGCTAGGCTTATTAGTATTGTTATTCATTGCAAATCTTTGGATTACCAATATGTGTGTTTAGTATAACCGCTCATAACTTGTTTATGTATCTTGGTAAAACTATTCACAATGCCTGAATTATGTATCGGTATGACTTTTATTAGTGAAACCAATCTTAAGTAATCACCTGAGATGGTATGATTGATATTTGTAATTGGTGTGATCAATTCTAGTAATTGGGTAACTGATCCTAGTACTTGGTGGGACTAATCACAAGATATGTAATCGATCCTTGTAGTAGGTTAACAAGTTTTAGTAATTGGTGTAACCCATCCTATAACTTGTGCAACCGATCACAAGTAAGTACCATAAATAAGTGGTAACCGATCCTGGTACTTAGTTAGGAATTCTATGGAAACTAGTGTGACCGATCCTAGTAGCCACTTGGAGGTAGAACCGAACTTGTTTTTGGTAGAACCGTTAAACCCATGAATGGTGATTGAATGTTTTTGATCAATCACATAGTTCTTGGAAATCATATGAACCAATTATAAACTCGTTTGGAAGTGTGGCAAATCGGTTCCAAGATTGTAAATATGAAAGAGGATTTACAAAGTAAAGATGTCGACATACTTTGAACATGTGCAGTAATTCTCATCTATTATTGTTCAAAGATATTCCTTAATAACTAAAGGAGAATCCCGGATCGAAATAAATTGAGAATCTTATAATTAAGGTTTTTAGTTTTATATGCTTTTAATTTCCAGCAGTTAAATGAATTAAATGCATATCTTTAGAAAATAATAATTGGTAATGTGCATTTACTAATTGGAGATTTTCTACTGAGATTTCGATCAATATTTGGACAGAGCATTTCCAGGAATTATGAAAACCGATTTGGGCGTTTATTGCATATCTTTGAGAATATTTGATTTTGGAAATTCCTTGGTGTCCAAACTTCCTTGGTCTATAAATATTGAAGTTTGCATTTCAAGCAAACTAATCCTCGTGAGCCAAAGAAACTACCTGGTTGTGTTGTTACTAGTGGAGCCGTCTATTCGGAGAGGAAAGTACCCTAATTAGGCGAAATCTCTTACGACCGCTCGTTTTAAAGACTTCTTTGGGATTGGGAAGCTCTACGAGTACCATTGGTGGGAAACTAGATAATTGCACTTTATTATTAGTTTTCGATTGATTTGATTGACTAACGGTTGTTGAACTTTGATTGCACCTAGTTTGTTTATGCTTGAGAATCTTCTCTTCTGATATAAGATTCACTCAAACTAGATCGAAGTATCGACGGGGATCTTTAGACTGTTTGTAGATCTAAAGACATCTTGTGATAATCCATTGTTAACAGACTCCGTTCTGTGTGTGATTGATCACAAGAGATTCAAGTTGTTTGTGTGCAGGTGTTTATCGAAGATCTAAGAAGATTTGAAGACAAAGAAGATTTTTTATTTGAGTTCATAATCTTTGGTGTGCACAAAACTTGATCGGCTGGGGATCCAACTCTAATCGGTTTATCTTTTGATAGATTGGATTGATTAGTTGTGTAGATCGGCATCAATATATTTCTTTGTGATTTATAATATTGATTGCATAGTTTAAACAATTACTTTGGTAGTTGTTGAATAGATTGATCTAAGTACCCAACAAAGGAGTTTATTGGGATAAACGGAAGAGCCTTTTGTCAAACTCATATCACATTGTTTAAAAAGAGTTGTTACCGAACAGATTACTGGAATACGAACCAAAGGAATTGTTCCAAGTGCATGACTTATTGCAAGTTGGAGGCGCAGGGATACAGACGGAACTAGGTGAACTATAGGTTTAGTTGCTTGGTCTCAACTATACAAAGTTGGTTTAGATTTTATATAGCGGCTTAATCCTTAGAGTATTCAATTCTGGACAAGGTCCCGGGGTTTTTCTGCATTTGCGGTTTCCTCGTTAACAAAATCTTGTTGTGTATTTTACTTTTCTATTTCCGCAATTATAATTGTTTTTATTATAATTAGAAAGTAAAATACACAAACGTTAATTCCTAATTACTTGATAGCAATCCTATTGTGTTTGGTTAAGTCCGAACCTATTATAAATTAATCATACTTCGTTGTTGTATTGTCTCGATCTTGTATCCATAGACGATCACACGAAGTGTGAACCGATTAGTTGTATTGTCTCGACTCAGTCCATAGACAATCAGTTTCGGAGAAAGGCTTATAGGTGGAAAAATTTAAGATTGAGGTATATTTGGGTACCCTCGTCTTTTTAATTGGTATGAGAGCAGGAAAACACGAAAAGATCTAACAATATGTGTTTGGTGCGATCCCACCTATAAGACTGGAATCTAAAAATGGTTTTTATAGAACCTGATAATGATTCAGTTATCGTAAAGCAAGACATCAAGAGTTGTGAATTAGCATCTACGATTCAATATCTGAAGACCTTCATGAAAGGGAATCTACTAGACAAGTTTATCTTGTTAATGACGTAGAATCTGGTGATAATTGGGAATCATGCCTAGAAAATTAGTTGGATGAAATATCCGATGATGGTGACTTAGATATTGATCGAGATTTGGATGATGATATCTAAAAATACTCCAAGATACTGAAGCCTTTGGGAAAGAGTAAACTCAAAACTTCTGATGTCATTGATCTCTTAACTCCTCTATGTCGACATAACAAGAAGTTGAGAAAAAATTTTTAAGGACAATATTGTGGTTCTCGCACCACTGAATATCTTCTTAAAGATCGTACAGACGATCTAAATTCTAAGAAATTAGAATGTGAAAATATTCGAAGAGAACTGTTTTTGTCGGAAAAGAAACGTGCTGAATCGGAAGCAATGTTTAATTCTCGACAAATACAGGGTTTTGAAGAAAAAACCAGTGCTAGTCTCTCTCAAACAAAATTTTTAGAGAAAGAGCATGATGTTGATCTTGAAAAAATTCACTTGTTGGAAGAGAAACTTGTTGAATCTGATGCAAGGATTAACTCTCAACAAAAGAGTTTTGAAGAGAAAGAAGGTGTATATCTCTCACGAGAAAAACACCTTGAGGTTGATCTAGATGGTGTTCTTGATAAAATCAAGATGTTGGAAGAAGAAAATTTATGCTTGAAAAAATCCAATGATAGAACAAACAATTTATCCTCATTGTTAGAAGTAGGAAGATATCATGGTTATACACGGGGATTAGGATATAAGGAATCAAATGCTTCCAACGATAACAATGAGATAAAATTTGTTAAAGCTACAAATTCTTCTCAACCAAAGGCTTCCACTGATGAAAAAGATGCTCATATTACTTGTAAAGAAGAAAAGTCTGTCAAGCCTAAGAATAGTGTTCAACCAGCAGTAATCAAAGAAGGAATTTCTGCTAATGTCAAGAAAGCAACAACGTTGAAGAAGAAGAAGAAGAAGAAGAAGAAGAAGAAGAAGACTCGTCGAGCTCCAATGCAAAAGGATCCACAAAAAGGTAACATTAAAACTCAGTCTTCGTATGTTACTAAGCATTGTTATTATTGTGGTAATAAAGAGAATTTGCAATGGGGATGAAAAGTTCGTAAGAAGCAAGATGCACTTTCTTTTGTATCAAACGAATTGGCTAAGATTGCTCTTCAAAGGAACTCGGATCGCTATTGTCCAAAATTTAGGCAAAAGAATTATTATAATGATAGTTCAAGTTTTTCCCATCGCTCGTCAAGGACATCTCATAAAAGACACTACTATAGGAAAAGAGATGACTTTGCAAATACGAAGACAAAATCCGATGTTCCAAATTGGAGAAAGAATGTTTCGCAAAATATCCAAAAGGGAAATGATCATAATTGTATGAAAGAGAAAGCTGCTCCTGCGAAACCCTCCTCTAAACGGGTCCCAAAATCCTCTATAGCCAAAAAGGGACCAAAAGTTAGTCACAAGAATGGACTCTCAGGTGTTAATTATTGGTGACAATAATTACAAGAGTTTTCTTGAAATACTAAAGAAAGACATCATGTCTGAAATCTCTTGTACTAGTGAACGTTGTGATAATGACACTCTTCATCACAAGTCAAAGAAGAAAAACAAGAGATGGAACAAGAGAAAACAAACCAAGCAAGAGGTCGAGAATGATGATTTTGTCTTAGTCACTCGTGACGAACAAGACAAGGATCAACTCAACAAAACCTAGTTGTGTTGGAATTTGCATGCTCACCTTTGTGCTCAATATTATGAAGGGTGAGGAAGCACGTGAAACTGATCACATGATCTCTCGGTTATTATATGACTAATTAACATCTTTAGGGAGATTTCTCCTCTTCTCACTTCATACCTTCTCTATCTATATTTGAACTTTTGATAGAAACGGTAATTTGGACTTTATGATTTTGATATCTACTGATCATATATGTGTATCTCTTGTTTACATGGTTAAAACGAGCCAAAAATCACTGAATTCGGACATCGTATGCAAAAATTATGTCTAAAAAGGTTTCGTGTATGGATTCATGTTGTAACCGGTCCTGGTGATTGGTATGACCTGGTATCATAACCTAGTTGGTATAACCTGGTATCATAACCTAGTTGATATCATAACCTGGTATCATAACCTAGTTGGTATAACCTGGTATCATAACATAGTTGGTATAACCTGGTATCATGACCTGGTATCATAACCTGGTACGATAACCGGTCCTAGTGATTGGTTCATACGAAGAAGTGTAAAACTGTGTTGCCTATAACTTCTTCGTCCGAACTCGGAATGACCTCATTCTTTTTGCGTTGGTTTCTTTATTCAATTACCTACAAGATTGAGTTAATAGAAATACGTGATTTTCTGTTGAATATTTAGGGTGTATTGCAAATTGTGTTTATGGGATGTTTGTTTTCGCCATAACCTTAATATTCGATCTCATATGGTGTGAACCCTTATGGTTTGGGTGACTTTTTGGTTTAGAGGGATTAAGTTCTAGCCCATGTTGGTAGGCTTTATCAAAGGATCATAAGGGGTTCCGATTGAAACTCATGTGTGAAAAAGTTACAATATGTTGAATTGTTTTTGGTTTAGCATAAAAGCATATGTGTTTCGGGTTTTCAACTTTTGCTTTTTGCATTAGTTAAAACCGATTCAACCTTTCTCTGGTAAAGGTTGATGTTGTTGTTCTTTTGTTCTTACGGGAGGATGACAAAATTAATGGGGGGGAGTTGTAACTTGAACTTGCGCTTAATGATATATCTTTTTGGGGAGAAGATGATGCGGAATTTGAGGTAACGTATTTGTTAGTTAATCATTTTCCTGTTTAAGAAAAGCCTGATTTTATTGCATATATTTTGCTTTTGCTTAACAAAATTTCCGTACAATTGATGTTTATTCCATTATTTGTGTATGGATGTGTGTGCGTGATTCAATTGTTTCCGGTTGAGAAAAACTATTGTTATATTTTTTTATTGTTTGGTATCAATTGTTTAGGCTTAACGAAATTTCGGTGCAATTGCGGTGCTTTAATGTCTATGTTTGTTTCAATTGTTTCCGGTTGAGATACTAATTATACGAGTTGATTTATTTGGTTTGTATGAATTGTTTATGGCTTAACAAAAGTTTTTGGGATCATTTTTTAGTCCAATTCGATTCCGGATAAGAGAAACTAAGTTAATTCTGATCTTAGTTAGACTTATCAAAGTGTAGGATTCGGTTATTCAAGTCTAACCGAATGCCTTAACAAGAAATACTAGTTAACTAACCTAGTATTTGTCTTGTTTAAAGTGAAACGTCTAAGTTATTGTTCGAATAATTAGAACCTGATGAGAAAAATAGAGTTAATTCTGATCTTTATTTTGGTCTTGTCAAACAAGCGATTGTATTTGTACAATAGGTTTAGCAAAATAACTAAGGTGCTTAGTCGATTTTTTTTTAATTTGCTAAACTATTAGGGAAAATTGCTTCGGGCAATTGTTTCCTTGGTAACATATCAAAACAAAATTACTTTGTAGTTTCGGTTTTGATATTGGTTATCTAAAATGGTGTATGGAACCCTCGTGCTTAACTCTTATAGGTTGCAAGTCTTTTGAGATTTGTAAGATTCTTTCGGTTTGTCCTTTATTTGCTCGTACCTTTGTCATTTTGTGACAAAAAAAGGGAGAAATATATGGAGTAAACAAGTGATTTGGTATCACTAAGGAAAGGAGAATGGTGCTTAAACGTTATATCTAACGAAAGAGTAAAGCATAAACTAAGGAGAGTAACATATCATATTGATACTTGTGGTTATCATAACTACAAAGGGAATAACAAAGTCGTGCGGATTGAAAATCTACCTATCTTACCTTTAGGGGGAGTATTAGCTTTGTTATTATAATATCAAGAACGGCATTTGTGGATTGAATGTATACAGGTTATTGTGCTTTTGAAACTTGGAATCAAGCTTATGTGTAATGAATTCTTGTAATTTGTTTATCTATATGATGTAAGAGTTTTGTCACTAAAATTGACAAAGGGGGAGATTGTTAGAACATAGCTCGGTTGAACCCACCAAGCGTTGGTATGTCAAGTTTGGTTGTCATATTTTAGTGAACCAAAACTCATTTAAAGAGTCGCTTGATTATTTACTGGAGTCAACTTCGTATAGGTTAGATAGAAAGTTATTAGGATATGAGAGATACAAGTATTACTCGGAGACTTGAAGAATGTGAAGAAGTAAAGAGCTACAACGACGACATCATCCTTCCTCTTGAGGTTAGTAATATTTTGACTTGAACTGTTTCATTCCTAACGTATCTTTCAAGTCGTGTTATATTGAAAACATAACTGCGAAGCTGTGAATGATTATATTCTAGTTAGACGTAGTATTAAGGAATTAATATACGAAGTATAATGCCTATCATTTGAACCTCGTATATAAGACATCGACATAATCGTATGAATGCTATTGTGATTATGTATGGGTATGGGTGAAGATTTCGTACTAGGAAATAATGTTTTACATTCGTTTAAAGGGAGTACATTCATAAAATTGTTTTGTGAATCGAAAGGGAAATCGCTAGGCTTATTGGTATTGGTATTCATTGAAAATTTGGATTACCAATATGTGTGTTTAGTATAACCGCTCATAACTTGTTTATGTATCTTGGTAAAACTATTCACAATGCCTGACTTATGTATCGGTATGACTTTATTAGTGAAACCAATCTTAAGTAATCACCCGAGATGGTATGATTGATATTTGTAATTGGTGTGATCGACTCTAGTCATTGGGTAACCGATCCTAGTACTCGGTGGGACTAATCACAAGATGTGTAATCGATCCTTGTAGTTGGTTAACAAGTTTTAGTAATTGGTGTAACCGATCCTATAACTTGTGCAACCGATCACAAGTACCATAAATAAGTAGTAACCGATCCTGGTACTTAGTTAGACATTTTATGGAAAATAGTGTGACCGATCCTAGTAGCCACTTGGAGGTAGAACCGAACTTGTTTTTGGTAGAACCGTTAAACCCATGAATGGTGATTGAATGTTTTTGATCAATCACATAGTTCTTGGAAATCAGATGAACCAATTCTAAACTCGTTTGGAAGTGTGGCAAATCGGTTCCAAGATTGTAAATATGAAAGAGGATTTACAAAGTAAAGATGTCGACATACTTTGAACATGTGCAGTAATTCTTATCTATTATTGTTCAAATATATTCCTTAATAACTAAAGGAGAATACCGGATCGAAATAAATTGAGAATCTTTTAATTAAGGTTTTTAGTTTTATATGCTTTTAATTTCCAGCAATTAAATGCATATCTTTAGAAAATAATAATGGTAATGTGCATTTACTAATTGGAGATTTTCTACTGAGATTTCGGTTAATATTTGGACAGAGCATTTTCAAAAATTATGAAAACCGATTTGGGCGTTGTTTATGGGTGAAAACTATTTCTGCCGGTTTTGGTAATTTGGGGTGTGTGGATGAGAAATGAATCTAAACCCTAAATAAATGCACTGCACGGGAGTGCTTGTGATTTGAGAAATCAATCTGTACAACTCTGGCCTAAACCAAGAAATGGCCGTTCCAGACTTGTTTCGGTCACAAAGTGAAGGAGATGGGGTTGATCTTAGGGAGGGAAGCGAAGAAGGTGTTGAGATTGTGGAGGTGTTGGTTGTGTACGACTTGTATCAGAAAGCTGAACTGGCCTGCAGAATGTAAGCTATCAGTTCTTGTGTTGGGATACGATTGTATCAACACTTGGTTTTGTGTCTTGTCTTGTCTTTGGAAATGGGGAGGAGAACCTATTTATACAAGTCATTAATCCTAACCCACGTCTCTCATGAGAAGTGGAGGAAGTGGAGTTGTGTGTTAGTGTCACACGACCAGTCTTTCCCACTTCTCCCGTCATCACTAACCGTCCATGACTTCCTGACACGTTCTTGTGATGGCTCGTTGTGCGCTGCACGCTGTAAACCGCCAGACCAATACCCCAGTAAGTATCCCCCAGTTTGTGACACGTTTGATGTCTCGAATGTGTGGATCGTGGGACCCACAGAAAGTAGCATGTGATGCTGGATTAAATAACTAAGTTATTTAGGAAGTCGATATTTATGAAATATCGTGTGTATTCTATGCAAGTAACGCATCGAATATATTCAGCATGTGTGAAGCATCGCCGTTTTAAGGCTTAACGGAGTAAGTCACAAATTAAGCGTCTTAAAATAGCATCACGTCCAGCCATCTTCGAGTGATCGTATGGAGGTTGTATGGGCAAACCACGCTTTGGCCGATCACTTCATGTGGAAGAGTGGTGTACGGTGATCGTGGTGATGCCTTGCTGGTAGCCTAGCTCCTGGCCAGGGCTGCCTAACCAAGCTGGTAAAGTTGGACGGACGGGATGATATGTGACGCTCATTTGCGGCCGTTGATGAAGTTTTAGTGTTTTAAAGAGGTGCGCAAGCATCACTTTTCAGCTTGGTCGAATCCAAGCATGGGAGACGTTTTTGACAGGACCGACCGGGCATGCGTGTAGACGGCTTGCCGGTGTACACGTCCGTACCTCACTGTCCCATGAAAGTGTGATCTAAACCACTCAATTTGTCCGGCAAAGAAGAGCGACTGAGATTTATTTTCGACAGAAATCCCATGCCGCAAAGGAGTTGAAGACCGCACGTCATGCCTACTTCGGGCGCGCGTTTCGAGACGTCCAGCCATGGTTGGCCTTGGTCGATCAGTCAGGCGTGTAGATGGGCCCATGGTGATCGTGTTGACATGCTCGGGACCCTTTGAATCTACATCTACACCCTCCATCTATGTTTGCGAAGATGCACGCTCGTGATCGATTAGCGACACATGTAATATGCCGCAAAACCTAATTAGGGTTTTGGATCGGTCGTGTGTACACGACTTCAACCTAATGGTTTGGCAGGCTATGCTCCTCCTTTGGGGAGGCCGACCATGTGGGGCCCACATTGGGTCGGTGGTGAACATGGTGATACCTAACAGACGGTCCTAGGCCCGATCTAATCCATCCAAACATGCTGGTGAAGTTGGTTGGTCGTGATCAATTTGAGACCTTAGTGGAATTTCATGCGACCCTTTAAGCATTACGCCTGCCATACTTTGGGCAACCTCACGTTGCTCTATGGCTAGGTTAGGAGATGGTCGACCAGGTAGGTATATAGGGGGCCCGCCGGTATACAAGACAAGCTTGTCCGACCGGTCATGGGATAATCCACGCCTTCCAATCATGCTGGTGAAGTTGGACGACCGTGGCTGGTTTTGAGACTGCCGTTGGCGGTCTTGTGCGTACATGTTTTCCAAGCTGCTCCACACCAGCCTAACCATCCTACTCTAGGCTGGTGTTCGGTGGTCGTTTGGGAGGCGTGGTATGCATTCGACCGACCAGGGCATAAACGGGCCCGCTGGTGGTCATTAAGGTGGTAGCCCCGCTCCCGCCGAGGATCGTCTAGGGCCGGTTAAATCATGCGGTCAACTTGCGTGGTCGTGATTGTTTCGAGATTGATATGGGCAGTCCAGATTCAAATATGCTCAATCGGGCTAGTATAACACACCGAGAGATGTATGCTCAATCGGGCTAGTATAACACACCGAGAGATGTAGGCTCAATAGGGCTAGTATAACTGATAGACGCATTTATGTGTCTATATTAGTCTCAATTCTCTGTAATGTTAGTGCTCGATTTTGTACTTATTTGGTTACTTTATGTCTTTGTAGGTGTTTTTGGAGAAATAAGCTTTTTAAGGCGAATTTGACTCGAAAAATGGTCCTGGGAGAAAATTACTAAAGGCACCTGTAAGACGCACTACAGCACTCCTAAGTATCTTTGGAGACCCCGTAAAAGTCATAATTACACCTCGAAGAATTGCTAAAGGGAACCCAAAAATGGATAAGGGGCATCCACTTTCTTGGCAATTACTATTAGCGTGCACTGCATTTGGATAAGGGGAGGTCATCTCCTATATTTGAAATACGGTTTTGGCGGAAAGTTTCTTCACACCTGCGGAAATTTCAAGCTTGGATTTGGGAGGTTTGTTCGCATATTTTCTCGTCGGTTGGGCTTGTGTTAACTCACCGCACTTAAATGGACGGTATGTCCATTAGAACCTGGCCAACTTGGGCTAGAACGACAAGGAGAGCAAAACAGGGCCGGAGAATACTCGGGATATATTTTCCGAGTTATATATGGGAGTTACGTGGGAATTGAGAGGAGATCTTCACGGGATTTAGATTATTGGTTCAAAACAAGGTAGTCGACGTGTTTTGGGAGATAAAAATGGGATCGAATCAAGAGTTTAAAAAGAAAGAAATCTCGTGCCGTGGAAGAAAAGAAAGGAAGAAAAGGAGAAGATTTCTCGGGATTGGGATCACCTGTTGTGTATATATAGGCTTCGGGAGGTCGAGCAAGATATACGGAGAGTTTGGGGAAGTCTCGGAGGCAGAAAATCAAAGCTACTGAGCCGAGAAGAAGAAGTTGCGGAGACTGCTTTTCACCGCCGCAACTCAAGAACACCAAGAACTTTGGACAACCGTGAAGCGATCGCGAGCGGTCTTAAGAACAACAACACAGCTAACGCTATATCGTTCTTCGAGCAGTCTAAAAAGAAAGGACCCTCAGTGACGGTCGCATATTACTGAAAATCATTGTAAGCTTATTTATATTTTTATCAATACAATGATTAATGAATTCTTCTTCCATTTTTGCTCCATGAGTAGCTAAATCTATTCTCTAGGGTTTTGGAGGAAACTATTTTTGATGGGTAATATTTAGTAATTAATTTCTTTGGCATATTTACTCCAAAAATTGTGTTTTAATTTGTCTAAAAATTCTCTCTTCTTTACATGCTTCGTGAAAACTGTTTTGGGTAGTTTCTACCGTTCTTTTATAAGCGAAGGAGGATTAGGCCTTAGAATAGCGACGTAAGTCATAAAAAAGCATGTAGTGTTATATCTTCCAAAGCATGAGATTGAGTTCAAAATTGTTTTGAGTAAAGTCGGAGTAATTTGCCAAAGTTTTATTTATTGAGTTTACCATCATTAGAAGTAGTGAAATCCAAAGCCCTAGACTCATCTCTCCTTGATAACAAAAATCAATTGTAATTAGTTTGTTTTAGTATTTTCTTTTAATTAAGTCTAAAATCAAAATCTTAAAAAAGTCCGAGCGAACGATACTCTACTTACCACATCTAAAACTGCAATCAGTTTTTGGCGCCGCCGACGCGGACTTGTAATTAGGTTTAGGTTTTAGGTTTTGCATTTTTTTTTAGGTTTTGTATATATTTTAGTTTTATTTTTTTAGATTTTTCTTTTGTTCCATTTTACGTCTTTGGTATTTTTGTTTTTGTTGTGCAGGTTTTGCTTGAAACGGAAGTTGAAAGGTTGGACTTGCCATAAAAGGAGAAAGCCGAAGATTTTATTTTGTTTGGACCTTTTATTTTTGTTAGTTTTTTATTTTCCTTATTTTTGGACTTGTATATATTGTTTGTGTTTATTTTTAGTACTTTATTTATTAAAAAAAAAAAAAAAAAACACTGCACACACCAATTGCATTTTCGTCGACTACCGAATTTAGGAAAACTAGTGGATTAGTAAGCTGAACCCGTGCCTTGGGCCTTATGGGAGTTACCAGTGTAAAGTCCACAAACCTCACCTCGTACCTTTGGGTATATTTCGCTGTAGGTAACCCAAGCTTACCTAAATTAGTTAGCCCAAGATTTGCATGTGCACATTTTGTTGAATTCTTGTATGCCGTAACGTAAGAGAGACGCTCTAGGGCCGGTTTATGCGTGAAAAACCTAGAAGTGATATTTTAGGAAACAGAATCTCGACTATCTTGATCTAGAAAGTCCTATTTTTGGACGTTCCTCTCACTGAGAGGAAAATATCCTTAATACTTCTATTTTTGCCAAAATGGTCGAGAAAAAGGATGATGAGGTCCCGTAAAAACTCTTAGGGATCGTTTGAACCCGTCTAGGGTAGTGCGTGACCCAGGTGTAGTTCTACCAGCTTCTACGGTCCAGTTTGATATAAGACCTGAGACTATTGGCATGCTACGTAAGTTTAGGGGTTAGAGAATGAGAACCCGTATACCCACATAAGAGACTTTGAAATGATTTGTGACACAATGAACTATCCGAATGTCTCCAAAGATGTGCTTAGGTTACGTTTGTTTCACTTCTCTCTCTATGATAAAGCGAAAGAGTGGTATCATTTTATTCCATCTAGAACAATTACCACCGGGATGGTCTTGTAGAGGCATTTGTTAAGAAATTCTACCCACACCATAAGACTCGCATCTGTTCGGGCAAATCTATCCAAACCTTTAAGCGTAAAAATAGGTGAAAAACTTCATGATTATATAGAAAGGTTTAGTGAATTGTTATACCAAAGAACCACATCACGGCTTTGAAAAAGCCCACATGGCCCAAATTTTATATGAGGGCCTTGATAGTGAAACCCGTATGCAGGTAGAAACAATTAGTGGTGGAGAATTTACACATCAAGACCCGTATGAATGTTTCGACGAATTCATCGAGTTAGCCGAGAAAACTAGGCAATGGGCTTCAATGAGAGAACCAAAATACCTAGAAATCCTATCCATAGGATCGATAGAGTAGATTATGGGTCGGATATTCTTAGGCGTCTAGAAGCCTTAGAAATGAATCAAGGGTCACACCATGCTAGATACGAAGAGCAAGCCCATGCTCTTTATAACAACTCTAGGTTTGAAAACCGTCGTAGATTTGATCCATATTCCGATACCTATAACCCTGGTTGGAGAAACCACCCGAATTTCTCTTGGTCTAAGGGACAGAGTCAAGGCCAGTCTAGTAATTTTCAGGATTCCTCAGGTTTTGGGTATACTAAGAACCATTTAGGGCCAGATCAATATCAGAACCTGTCAGATAAAAAATCATGAGCTTAGAAGAGTCTATGGCCATCTTATCTCATAACAATGCAGAGTTTAAGCAAACGGTTGAGAAAGGTTTACAGGAAAACTCTCAGGCTATTTCAGAACTAAAAAATCAGGTTAGTATAATTGTAGAGCTTTTGAGCGGAAGAGAGAAAGGCAAGTCACCCAGTCAACCACTACAAAACACTAGAGCAATTCATGAAGTATCCTCTAGAGAGAAAGAGTTCAATCATGTGAACTCTGTAACAACCCTTAGGAGTGGTAAAACGGTAGACAATAAGGTAGCCATGCCTAATAGTGGACATATTGTAGATCCACCTTCTAGTTCCCATTCTAGTTCTCAAGATGAGCCCCGAGAAGGAGCCATTAGTCAAGAGACCGATAAAATTTCGGTGATGCCAATGTGGTTCCCGATAGGTCTCATTTTGTGCCCAGAGCCCCATATCCACAATTGTTAGCTCCAACTAAGAGAGAGTCGACTTTCAACGAAATAATGGAGATTTTTAAGCGGTAAATATAAATATTCCTTTATTAGAAGCAATTAGGCAAATGCCCGCTATGCCAAGTTTCTTAAGGATCTTTGTACTTGAAAGCGTAAGCTTAATGTCCATAAGAAAGCCTTTTTAGCTGGTCAGGTTAGTTCGGTCCTTCTGAACCAAACAGCCCCTAAGTATAAAGACCCTGGATGCCCCACCATATCTTGTACGATTGGTAATCACACGGTTGATAAAGCATTACTTGACTTAGGAGCCAGTGTTAACCTACTCCCGTACCATGTGTACACCCAGCTAGGTCTTGGTGAGTTGAAACCGACTAAAATGACCCTACAGTTAGCTGATAGGTCTGTCAAAGTCCCTCGTGGTGTTATAGAGGATGTTCTGATTGAGGTTGATAAATTTATTTATCCAAAGGATTTTGTTGTTCTAGACACTCAACCTGTTCGGGACCCTAGTGCTCAAATACCTGGTGATTTTAGGTCGCCCATTTTTAGCCACATCTAATGCTATCATCAATCTGTAGGGACCTAAGCTTATGAACATATCCTTTGGTAATATGACCACCGAGCTAAATGTATTTAATGTTACTAGACAACCTTCTAATGGTTTAGAGGAAGTGAATATGATTAGCACTTTAGTTCAGGATTTAATTCAGGATAATTGGGACGACACTTTATTTGGTGATTCCTTAGATGAATTTGATGAGACAATTCTCTTAAGTCAGTTAGGTGACCAAACTGTTGAACTAGAAGAAACTCTCGAGTACTTTAAAGACTCTACGGACCGTGAAATTCAAGCCATAGTGCTAGGCCTTACAGAGAGTGATGTTGACCCTAAGTTTGGGGGTAATGATCTAGAAGAAGCTCTTGAGTATTTTAAAGACTCCGAGGATCCGGAAATTCAAGCAATAGTTAGAGGTTTATCTGAGAATACTGATTACCCTAAGTTTGGGGGTAGTGATGGTCAAATATCCATAGTAGAAGTCCCTAACTTGGGAATCAAGCCTAGTATACATGAGGTATTTCCTGAGTCTCTTCCGACTCCTCAACCTGATCCTCCTGATACTGTCCAAGAGGAAATCCAAAGAACTAGAAACCCATAGTTCGAAAAAATCTGCTTGTCAAGACACTCATATGAAGCCCAAGTGGGCACCACGTAAAACCCAGTTGTCTTGCAGAAACTTTGGATGAGGATGTGCTTTATCTATTCATTTTTCTGATTTGGTGCATTTGTCTTATAATTGTGGCAATTTTATTTGATTTTGTTGACCCACAGTTATTTCGACTATTGATATATGATTCGAAATGTAACTAACCATTTTGTGGTATTTAACGTCTGGCTGAAGACTTTAAATTTAGCACTTCTTGGGAGGTAACCCATGCTCATGCAACACGGTAATATCTTTCCTTATCTCTTTTGCTTCAAATGGTAACAGTTTCTCCTTGTTCATGTTTTTAATTTCATCTTTAGAACATTGAGGACAATGTTAGATTTATGTTTGGGGGTATGGGAGAAACTTTTTAGTTGCATTGTTAAACTCCAGAGCCTAGAAATTTATGCTTATTAAGGATGGCACTAACCAATCTAAGTGGATGGAAGCATTTTGGTTGTAGGAGTTGAGGAACCAATCTGATTAGATGGAAACATCTAAAGAATCTATTCATAAAAGCACGAGCTCAGGTGTTAGAAATAACATGATAGTTTCACCATATCTCGTTGAGTCCTTTTCACTTCTGTTTTTATTTTGTTTTGTTTTTAAACTATGTTTCTCTAAGTGATTCGGTGGGGCTCACGATTCAAGTTGTTACCACTGCTAGGGTGAAATAGAGTGATTGAGTTACTAAAAAATAAAAAAAAATAAAAAAAAATAAAAAAAAAAATGAAAAAAAGACCAGACCAAATAGACCAAACGGAATAATACTCAAAAATAAGAAAAAAATTAACACTTGGGAATAGCAATATGTGTGTGTTTTCCCTGTCTCCGTCGCCTAAACAAGCGTGGAACGCAGGATCCATGGGAACTATCATGTAATCTGACAAGAAGCATGCGCTTAGATCCAAAAGATCAAATCATGCGGTTAAAAAAAAAAAAAAAAAAAAAAAAAAAAAAAAAAAGTTAAAAAGTTAAATGTTAATGTTCAAGTGAATAAATCGACCGTTTGGTTCCCTTGTATATGCCGACGAGTTGATCTAGAATTAGGATTATTGATCACCGGTTCCCTTGTATATGCCACTTGTGTTGATATTAGTCGAACCGAGTATCTCGATCCATTAGGATAGGTTCATTTTGGCAAAGTGGCCTTGATTATATGAGAAACACCGTTCACCTAGTCAACATCAAAACCATCTATGTTTTTCTCTATATCCATCTCTTAATCTATCCATGTGATTTGTTGACTCCGGATATTGATGTCCATAGTGCGACTATCTGAGTAGAGCTCTGTCACTTATATATGAATTTTAGTATGCTTGAGTGCAAACTCGTGTACAACAATTGGAATTTCGCATCGTGGTACTTCCTCTTGTAGTCAATAAGTATGCCAACCAAGGAGATTCTTTAGTGCCTTCCAAGGTTCTCCGCATAGATAGTTAGGGTGCTGGAGTAAAGGTTTTGTGGGTACACCTCTTGTAAACCCTCCCGAGACTATAACTCGGCCACTAGGGCCACCTAGGGGTTTAAAGGCTTATTGCATACGCTAAATGCAATCGACGATGCCTCGCGGCAGTGAGTTAGGATTTTTATTTTGTAGATTTGATTTGCTCGGGACTAGCAAATAATAAGTTTGGGGGTATTTGATAGACGCATTTATGTGTCTATATTAGTCTCAATTCTCTGTAATGTTAGTGCTCGATTTTGTACTTATTTGGTTACTTTATGTCTTTGTAGGTGTTTTTGGAGAAATAAGCTTTTGCGGCGAATTTGACTCGAAAAATGGTCCTGGGAGAAAATTACTAAAGGCACCCAGAAGACGCACTACAGGCACCCCGGAAGTATGCTGGAGACCCCCCAGAAAAGTCATAATTACACCTCAGAAGAATTGCTAAAGGAACCCAAAAATGGATAAGGGGCATCCACTTTCTTGGCAATTACTATTGCGTACACTGCACGGATAAGGGAGGTCATCTCCTATATTTGAAATACGGTTTTGGCGGAAAGTTTCTTCACACCTGCGGAAATTTCAAGCTTGGATTTGGGAGGTTTGTTCGCATATTTTCTCGTCGGTTGGGCTTGTGTTAACTCACCGCACTTAAACAGGATCGTATGTCCATTAGAACCGGTCAACTTGGGCTAGAACGACAAGGAGAGCAAAACAGGGCCGGAGAATACTCGGGATATATTTTCCGAGTTATATATGGGAGTTACGTGGGAATTGAGAGGAGATCTTCACGGGATTTAGATTATTGGTTCAAAACAAGGTAGTCGACGTGTTTTGGGAGATAAAAATGGGATCGAATCAAGAGTTTAAAAAGAAAGAAATCTCGTGCCGTGGAAGAAAAGAAAGGAAGAAAAGGAGAAGATTTCTCGGGATTGGGATCACCTGTTGTGTATATATAGGCTTCTGGGAGGTCGAGCAAGATATACGGAGAGTTTGGGGAAGTCTGGAGGCAGAAAATCAGGCTACAGAGCCGAGAAGAAGAAGTTGCAGAATTCTGTTTCTGCTGCTGCAACTCAAGAACACCAAGAACTTTGGACAACCAGAAGCAGTCGCAGAAGCGGTCTTAAGAACAACAACACAGCTAACGCTATATCGTTCTTCGAGCAGTCTAAAAAGAAAGGACCCTCGAGTGACGATTCGCATATTACGAAAATCATTGTAAGCTTATTTATATTTTTATCAATACAATGATTAATGAATTCTTCTTCCATTTTTGCTCCATGAGTAGCTAAATCTATTCTCTAGGGTTTTGGAGGAAACTATTTTTGATGGGTAATATTTAGTAATTAATTTCTTTGGCATATTTACTCCAAAAATTGTGTTTTAATTTGTCTAAAATTCTCTCTTCTTTACATGCTTCGTGAAAACTGTTTTGGGTAGTTTCTACCGTTCTTTTATAAGCGAAGGAGGATTAGGCCTTAGAATAGCGACGTAAGTCATAAAAAAGCATGTAGTGTTATATCTTCCAAAGCATGAGATTGAGTTCGAAAATTGTTTTGAGTAAAGTCGGAGTAATTTGCCAAAGTTTTATTTATTGAGTTTACCATCATTAGAAGTAGTGAAATCCAAAGCCCTAGACTCATCTCTCCTTGATAACAAAAATCAATTGTAATTAGTTTGTTTTAGTATTTTCTTTTAATTAAGTCTAAAATCAAAATCTTAAAAAAGTCCGAGCGAACGATACTCTACTTACCACATCTAAAACTGCAATCAATAACACACCGAGAGATGTAGCCTGTACGGGTATTTCGTGCATGCCTCACTATTAACACTTGGAGATTCATATTACCCTGCTGAGAGCAACACTCAGTCGTCATGCCGCACTAATAATGAGAAGTCTGTGGGAACATCACAGGAAATACAAGGCTAGTCATGCATTAATTAATAATGTATTTAATTCACGAGAATCTTTGGGATTGTTGCCACATGCTCCATTCTAGGTGAATTAGTAAAGTGAAGAAGTATTCATCACTTATCAGTGGCTTTATCCTTTGCAGGATTTCAGCACATAAATTTGGTTTTACAATTTTAGCCCTAAACTAAAATCCACCATCAACATTAAGTCCCCTGCCTAGCTCATAATGGTTACACTATTGTGGGGTAGGCATTAGATGGTGACAAATAAAGATAAAACTTTTGAGACAAAGTTATATGTTACCAGGAGAGACGGGTCGTCCTGTCCTTGGATAATGTCACGTTTAAGAGGCGTCCAGGCGAGCGTTCCTCTAGCATGATGTCGGTCTTGCCTGTTTCGATCGACCTTGTTATGACTGCTTCGGTCGAGAGCCTTCTCCGCTCGAACTTGGGGCTGTGCCTAATCGACAGACTGTTGCGCCTGCTTCTTTCGTGGGAGTACGCTAGGTGTGACGACGACCTTGGTGGGACCGGTTTCCTCCTTCGGGTATTTGAGCCAAGAAGGGAATAGAACTTGTATGCTCCTTTTCCATAGAAAACCGTGCATGTAACCCTGGACGGATGTGGACCCCACCATGTATATGCTTCAACCAAACGTCACCCTGTTGAACCTGTTTGATAGGCATGTGGGCCCGCCTACTTTCCTCAACCGTGGGACTCATCATGCGTCTGCTTGATCGAACGTGGGATTTTTGTGCCTGCTTCGGTTAAACGTGGGTCCAATGTGTGCCTGCTTTGGTCGTGGGACCCGATGTAAGCATGCTTGCTTCGAACATGGCAGATGTGCATGCTTCGATCAAACACGGGTCCACCGTGTACATGCTTCAAACGTCGGCCCTGTGCTTCGACTGAAAACCGTCCCTGCTGTGTGCGCCTATTTCATTCGAATACCAGCCTTATGACCTTGATCAACACCGGCTTAGTGGACTCGACCAACACCGGCCTTGTTTGCTGACGTGGCCCAATACCAGCCTTGTTTGCTGACGTGGCCTAATACCTTGCTGACGTGGCCCAATACCAGCCTTGTGACCTTGATCGGCCTTGACCAATACCGGCCTGACGTGACCCACTACCAGCCTACTTGCGTGACGTGATATCAGTATTGCTTGCGTGACGGGATATTAGCCTTGCGATCTCGACCAATACCGGCTTCGCGGACTTGAGCAACACCGGCCTCGTTTGGCCCAATACCAGCCTTGCTTGCTTTGCCCGTACGGTTTATGTGCTTGCTCGAGTGTCATCCTTGGTACTTCGACCAAACACCGACCCAGCTAGCTTGACAAACACCGGCCTTGCCTGCTTCGCTCGAACGTGGGACCCACTGCGTGCTTGCTTTCCTCAAAAATGAACCTTGTGTGCTCAAATGTGAATTTAGGTCCTGCAGAGAGCGTCGAAGCGCTTACGGGAGCAAGCGGTCCGAGAGCGTTGAAGCAGCTTCTGGAGTGTACATCTAAGTGGGTCCCGGAAAGAGCGTTGAAGTGTTGAAGCGACTTCTGCTGGAGAGAGCTGAAACGCCTTCTTCTGGAGAAAGAGCATTGAAGCGGCTTTTAGTGGAGGGAGCGTTGAAGCGGCTTCTTCTTCTGTTTGGTTTCCCCTTGCGAATTACATGCTTCTTGATTGACCATCTCTCTTATGTGTGAAGAAGTTCTTGATAACGGCGAAGGAATTTCATCTTGAGCCTCGGTCCCCAAGCGTGGTCTACGTGGCTCTATCTTGTATGCCCGATGGGTCTTTTGTACGTAGTGGTCGTTGATATGGTGAAGCTCGGATGGAATCAATCGACAAGCAACAACGGTTCTTAGCGTGAGATGTGATCGAAGAGACCGGCGGGGAGGCGTGGTGGCAACTTGCACGAACTTGGCACCATTCATACAATGGTAGAGATCGTCTCGTTATTAGAGGCAGAAGCTGGAACCGATGGCTTTCTTGATGTTTCTTCATGGAATAGAGAAGAGGGAGACAGTCCCCTGCCACGAGTATCCACTGAGCTTTCGACTTGATAGATGTTGTTACGCTGGGTTCATGGGGCCGTCTTTTCGCCTGCGTTGCGCTTCATAGACGTCCCGGGAATATCACCGGCCTTTGACAATACGTCCGCACTCTTGAGTATATCCTCGTCTTTGGACATCTTGGAATGATAGCGTGCTTGCATCTCTTTAAATTCACCATCTTTGAGATGGGCAGTGCTAAGCGTCATACTCATTTGCCATTATCATCTTTGGATAGTGTCTTTGAGGAGTAGGGAATTTCCTTCATGCGAATGACTTAATTAATGATGAAGCTCTTGACATGGAGAATCTGTATGTACCTCTTAAGACCCAGGTGCAATCTCCTTTGGTAACACAACTACTTATTCTACGAGAGACGAAATTCTGAAAGCGTCTCTCATTGATGTTGCTGCCGTCGAGCCAGACATGGAATATCTTGGACGTTGTTTCATCATTGTGGCAGTCGTGCATGCGGTACTAGAGTTAGAGTTGACGCACAGGTGTTTATGGGTGAAAACTACTCCTGTTGAATTTGGTAATTTGGGGTGTGTGGATGAGGAATGAATCTAAACCCTAAACAAATGCACTGCGCGGTGAGTGCTTGTAGATTCGGAAGTCAATCTGTGCAAGTCCGGCCTAAACCAAGAAATGGCCGTTCCTGACTTGTTTCGGTCACAAAGTGAAGGAGATGGGGTTGATCTTAGGGAGGGAAGCGAAGAAGGTGTTGAGATTGTGAAGGTGTTGGCTATGAATGACTTGTAACAGAAAGATGAGCAGGCTTACGATTAATGCAAGCAGGCTCTGGGTGTTGGAATACGTTTTGTATTAACACTTGTTTTCTGTCTTGTCTCGACCTGTGATTTTGAAATAGGGCGGAGAACCTATTTATACAAGTCATTGAGCCTTATTCACGTCTCTCGTGGGAAGTGGAGGAAGTGGAGTGATGGAGTAGTGGAGTTGTGCGTCGGTGCCACACGACCAGTCTTGCCCACTTCTCATGTTCATCTCTAACCGTCCATGACTTCCTAACACGTTCTTATGATGGCGCGTTGCACGCTGCACGCTGTAAACCGCCAGACCAATATCCCAGTATGTATCCCCCAGTTTGTGACATGATTGATGTTCGAACGTGTGGATCGTGGATCCACGATAGGTAGCATGTAATCGTCAATTGAATAACTGCGTTATTCGTGAAGTTGATACTTGTGAAGTATCGTGTGTATTTTATGCAGTGTCTTTGCATCATGGTGTGGTAAAGTGATGGGTGGTGACGCCTCACCACCAATTAACTCGACCGTGGTTGTATAACCAAGTCTGGTGAAGTTGGACGGACGAGATGATCTTTGAGACACTCATCTGCGACCGTTAATGAATTTAGGGTTTTGAAGAGGTGTGCAGGCATCACTCTTCAGCTTGGTCGAAACCGAGCATGGAATACAACTTTGGCCAGGCCGACCATACATGCGTGTAGACGGCATGATGGTGTAGGCGCCTATACTCCATTACCTCACGAAAGTATGATCTGGGTCACTCAATTCATCCGGTGAAGTTGAGTGGTCAAGATCGATTTGTGACAGAAAACCAGTGCCGCAAGAACCGCACGTCACGCCCACTTCAGGTACACATTCCAAGATGACCAATCTTGGTCGGTCTTGGCCGATTGGCTTGATGTGAAGGTGGTAGGTTGGTGTTCACGCTTATACCTGAATATCCCATAAAAACGTGATCTGAGCCATCCAAATCGTCCGGCGAAGTTGAGCGGTCGAGATCAGTTTGTGGTTTGGGAGGTGTGACCACACTAGTTTGGGCGTGCATTTTGGATTAGCCAGGCATGATATGCCTTGGCCGATCGGGTGAGAGAATAGATGGGTCCACGGTGGTCATGCTGGTATGACCGGACCTGCTTAATCTAATCTTGGACCCTCCATTCGTGTTAGGAGAAGATGGACGCTCGTGATGCTCAAAACCCTAATTCTGGATTTCAAAGCCGTGCGTCACCCCTTGTTTGGGTGAACGAATTTGTTACGACCAAGCATGGTTGGTCTTGACCGGTTGGTCAAGTGTGTAGGCGGGCCCTTGGTGATTGTGTTGACATGCTCTGGGCCCTTTGAGTCTATATCTACACCCTCCATCTATACCTGCGAAGATGGATGGTTGAGACTGTTTTGCGACACATGTAATATGCCGCAAACCCTAATTTAGGGTTTTCCGTCCATATTTCTTGGTATGAACGTTTTTTGGCAAGCTAGGCCAATGGCCGACCATGCGGGGTCGGCAGTGGGTATTCCATACCTGCTTGGGGGTGATGGAATTGATCTGGGTCATCCAATCATGCTTGTGGAGTTGGATGACTGTGATCATACCCGGACTGATACGGTCAGTCTGGATGCTCAATCGGGCTAATATAACACACCGAGAGGGGCTCAATCGGGCTAGTATAACACACCGAGAGTCAGCCTATACGGGTATTTCGTACATGGTTTCATTATAATGCTTGGAGGTTCGTGTTGCTCTGTAAGAGTAACACTCAGTCGTCATGCCGCACTGATAATGAGTACAGGAAATACAAGGCTAATTGCGCATTAATTAATAATGCTAGAAATTCACAGGGTATATGGGATTGTTGCTACATGCTCCAACCTGGATGAATTTCGTGTATTCATAGAATGGGATTGTTGCCACATGCTCCATTCTTGGTGAATTAAGTGAGGGAGTATCCAACACTTATTAATGGCTTTATCTTTTACAAGATGTCACGCATAATTTTCTTCTCGTTTTTACAATTTTAACCTTAAATGAAAATCCACCATCAACATTAAGTCCCCGCCTAGCACATAATGGTTACACTATTGTGGGGTAGGCATGAGATGGTGGAAAATTTTGTACATTGAAATGACCAAGCTAAGGTGAATGTATATTTACTGGGATAGGCCGACATCACGGGCGTTGCCCTGGAACTGGTTGGTCCTGATCGAAGTTGTGAAGGAAGTAGGACTTGATCTGGTGAGTCGCTTTGGTTTCCCTTGTCTATATCCGAGCTTGGTCCCTTCCTTGGGTTAGGTGTACTCCCACACAGCTTTCCTCAGATGTATCTGATAAGCATCGTTGATTGTTATCCCGAATTGGTAGCCTTTATAGGTGGTAAGTAAAGACTTCTTTTCTCCTGGGATTCTTCGACTTGCGAGATTATAAAGAATCATCTCACGCAGTCATTTATTCTATATCTCAGGTACTGCTCCCCGCACTTATTTGATCTCCTGATTAACTGTTCGATTGATTGATTGATGATTTTTCTTTTTATGCTCATAACCTCTTCTCCTTTGCAGTTTATCATGGAAGCGGTGGACGATCATTCTGTCGCTTCTCCAGAAAGAAGCTTCGAAGTTGACAAGCCCGAAACCCATGTGCATGAAGAAGTAATGGCTAAGATTGATCTTCCACTTCGTGAAGTCGGCCGTGCTATACAGGGGATGTCTATCCTGCACCTGCGTATTTCCAGGGGACGCATCTGTGCGCTTTCAGCTGCGATTGACATGGAGGAGCGGTAGGTTGCAAAGAGAGTTGCGCGATGATACTTACTTGATATCGGGACCTTTCAATGTATGCTGATAGGCTCTCTCCGGGAAGTCGTGTCACGTTGGCAAGTTGCTGGTGCGGTACTGCATGACCCATCGTGTCCGAAGGCGTGTTGGAGATTCTTTCGGAGTATCGAAACCGGAGAGGACAGCTTTCTAGTATTGCTTTGTTTTCGTGCATCCAAGGGCGTCCCAGGATCATGTCATAATTGGGGTGATCTTTGACTATGTAGAACTTTGCTTGTGTCGAGGCATCACCCAATTTGACTTCCGTCAATATATCCGTATGCATCTCTGAGTTCTCCTTCTGAATCTTTAACCACAATTGGGTAACGAGTAGCTTCCTGCTTTGAAATCTTTGCCGCTCTCAAGGTATTGACAGTAATGATGTTAAATTCGGAAGCCGTATCAATCAACGCGCTATCGAACTCAGCATCTCTCAAACGAGTGACAGTTAGGAGTCCCCGTTTCCTTTGCTCGCGTCCTTCGGGAAAGGCTCAGGTTCTTGGGCCGCTACGGATACAAACGCCTGCGACACAACGTGGTTGAGGGCCGTAAATATGTCTTGACGCTGCCCTTTGGAGAAGTACAAGATTTCACACAAGTGCTCCATCATAGATTGTACAGTCTTGCGAATAGAATCCCCAGAAATCATGCAGTTCCACATGGGGAGAGGGTCTCTATGAACACCTTCGTTTTCAAGTTGGAGTTCCCCTGTCTCTATCTTTTCCCTGAATATTTGTTTCAACCTGTTACAATCTTTGGTTGGATGATGTAGGAATCTGTGGTAGCAACAGTATTTGGGATCTGCCATGTCTTTCTCAGTTGGAGGACGCCTGATAGGAGGCAGCTTGACGGCATCGTCTTGGATCCATGCTTCCAAGAGTTCTATCACTTCATTCATGGGGAAAGGAAAACCTATATCTTCGGTGTCTTGTGCAGGAGCTTTGTCCGCTCCTTTCCGAGACGAAGTCTTGTGTGCTGGGGATGTCCGCTTGGTTTGTTGTTCCGTCACTGGAGCTTTCCTTTTCTCTCCTCCGCCCACTACACTCACAGAAGGACCAGTGTTGTATTGCTTGTTCGTGAGGTGCCTGCTCCCTCGACTTTCACCTGAATATTCACTTCAAACGACTTTGGTTCTTTCTAGTAACGCTGGTGCAGTTGTTGCTGAACGCTTGGCAGCTTCATGGAGTTCAAAGAACGTTTGAAAGCCCAGATTCTCTAACAGAGCGCGGTATATGGGTATCATCCCGTTGATGCACAACTCCACCAATTTTCGTTAGGTGACGTTCGGGTCGTGACAATCCAGCGCTTGGGTTCTGAACCTTTTGACGAAGTCGTTAGGATGCTCGTTGTTCCGCTGAAGAATTCTTCCTAGATCTGAAAAGGTGATTTGTTCAGACACGAAGAAATACTTTCTGTAAAAAGTACTGACCATCTCGCTCCAATTGGATATGTTGTTAGGCGCGATGTTGTTGTACCAGGTGTACGCCCTCCCCGTAAGTGATTTCGAGAATTCTTTCAGCGCAGAACATGATTGTATTCATGTTCACCCAAGGATTCCAAGAATCGAGAGACGTGTTCACGAGCATTACCAGTACTGTCGTAGAGGGAGGACTGGGGAGAGATGTAACCTCTTGGAAGAGGAATTCGTTGTACATCTTGAGGGTACAGTGGCTGATGTTGGTGTACATCCGTTCGGTCCCCTTTTCCTCGATTTTGGAGAAGTCGTTCCAGATCCTCACGTGTAATGAAGTTGGAAGGTTGGTCCCTCTCCTTTTGGCGCTCAGGAGCAACACGAGTTTCTTCATTCGTGTGGATTCGAGTGGAAACGCCTGCTCCGGGTATATTGAATGCATCTCTTGTCGACTCCAAGGGTTGTCGTGAATCTTGCGGCAATCGTTCGTTCAAAGTTTTAAGGAAAGTGAGTACCTCTTTCTGAGTTGCGGCCATATCCGTTTGAGTCTTAGCAAGAACTTCATGTTTCTCCATCAAGTCTGCAATGGTAATAGACGGTGTCCCTCCTCTTGTGCCTCCGGCTCCTCGTCCTGATGAAGGAGTGAAAGTTGTTGCTCTGGTGACTACCGGAGGTGTTACACTTGAGGTGATGCCGGGTTTTGCGGCTGCTCTGGCTCTGTTGATGGGAGGCGTTACACTTACTGGAACATTTCCTACTATGCTGGTGCTGATGGTAGAAGTGACGGCTCCACGAGATGTGTTGACCACGGTAGCTCCACTGACAGGTACTTCGACACCAGGATTGTTATCCACACCAGCTCCATCAGAATTGATTGCTGACCCAGACCTTAATTCCACCATCTTGAAATAAATTGTTGATTGAATTGATTCTAAGATCTACCCTTTTTGAAATTGATGAAATTGAATCGAATTTGAAGAAATTGACCTTACAACCGAGAGATTAACGTCCCACCGTGGTCGCCAATTGTTTATGGGTGAAAACTACTCCTGTAGAATTTGGTAATTTGGGGTGTGTGGATGAGGAATGAATCTAAACCCTAAACAAATGCACTGCACGGTGAGTGCTTGTAGATTCGGAAGTCAATCTGTGCAAGTCCTACCTAAACCAAGAAATGGTCGTTCCAGACTTGTTTCGGTCACAAAGTGAAGGAGATGGGGTTGATCTTAGGGAGGGAAGCGAAGAAGGTGTTGAGATTGTGAAGGTGTTGGCTATGAATGACTTGTAACAGAAAGATGAGCAGGCTTACGATTAATGCAAGCGGAGCTCTGCGGGTGTTGGAATACGTTTTGTATTAACACTTGTTTTACGTCTCGTCTCGACTTTGTGTTTTTGAAATAGGGCGGAGAACCTATTTATACAAGTCATTGAGCCTTATTCACGTCTCTCGTGGGAAGTGGAGGAAGTGGAGTGATGGAGTAGTGGAGTTGTGCGTCGGTGCCACCACGACCGGTCTTGCCCACTTCTCATGTTCATCTCTAACCGTCCATGACTTCCTAACACGTTCTTGTGATGGCGCGTTGCACGCCGCACGCTGTAAACCCCCGTACCAATACCCCAGGTATGTATCCCCCGAGTTTGTGACATGATTGATGTCTGAACGTGTGGATCGTGGATCCACGATAGGTAGCATGTAATGTCAATTGAATAATCTGCGTTATTCGGGAAGTTGATACTTGTGAAGTATCGTGTGTATTTTATGCGGTGTTGCATCATGGTGTGGTAAAGTGATGGGTGGTGACGCCTCACGACCAATTAACTCCCGACTGTGCTGTATAACCAAGCTGGTGAAGTTGGACGGACGAGATGATCTTTGAGACACTCATCTGCGACCGTTAATGAATTTAGGGTTTTGAAGAGGTGTGCAGGCATCACTCTTCAGCTTGGTCGAAACCAAGCATGGAATACAACTTTTGGCCAGGCCGACCATACATGCGTGTAGACGGCATGATGGTGTAGGCGCCTATACCCCATTACCTCATGAAAGTATGATCTGGGTCACTCAATTCATCCGGTGAAGTTGAGTGGTCGAGATCGATTTGTGACAGAAAACCAGTGCCGCAAGAGCCGCACGTCACGCCCACTTCAGGTACACATTCCAAGACGACCAATCTTGGTCGGTCTTGGCCGATTGGCCCGATGTGAAGGTGGTAGGTTGGTGTTCACGCCTATACCTGAATATCCCATAAAAACGTGATCTAAGCCATCCAAATCGTCCGGCGAAGTTGAGCGGTCGAGATCAGTTTGTGGTTTGGGAGGTGTGACCACGCTAGTTTGGGCGTGCGTTTTGGATTAGCCAGGCATGATATGCCTTGGACGATCGGGTGAGGGAATAGATGGGTCCACGGTGGTCATCTTTGGTATGACCGGACACGCTTAATCTAATCTTGGACCCTCCATTCGTGCGGAGAAGATGGACGTTCGTGATGCTCAAAACCCTAATTCTGGATTTCAAAGCCGTGCGTCACCCCTTGTTTGGGTGCACGAATTTGTTACGACCAAGCATGGTTGGTCTTGACCGGTTGGTCAAGTGTGTAGGCGGGCCCTTGGTGATTGTGTTGACATGCTCTGGGCCCTTTGAGTCTACATCTACACCCTCCATCTATACCTGCGAAGATGGATGGTTGAGACTGTTTTGCGACACATGTAATATGCCGCAAACCCTAATTTAGGGTTTTCCGTCCATATTGCTTGGTATGAACGTTTTTTGTCAAGCTAGGCTAATGGCCGACCATGCGGGGTCGGCAGTGGGTATTCCATACCTGCTTGGGGGTGATGGAATTGATCTGGGTCATCCAATCATGTTTGTGGAGTTGGATGATCGTGATCATCCCCGGACCGATACGGTCGGTCACGGATGCTCAATCGGGCTAGTATAACACACCGAGAGGGGCTCAATCGGGCTAGTATAACACACCGAGAGTCGGCTGTACGGGTATTTCGTACATTTTTCATTATAATGCTTGGAGGTTCGTGTTGCTCAGTATGAGTAACACTCAGTCGTCATGCCGCACTGATAATGAGTACAGAAATACAAGGCTGATTGCGCATTAATTAATAATGCTAGAAATTCACGGGTATATGGGATTGTTGCTACATGCTCCAACCTGGATGAATTTCGTGTATTCATATAATGGGATTGTTGCCACATGCTCCATTCTTGGTGAATTAAGTGAGGGAGTATCCAACACTTATTAATGCCTTTATCTTTTACAAGATGTTAGCGCATAATTTTCTGGTTTTTATAATTTTAACCTTAAATGAAAATCCACCATCAACAGCAGGATGTTGTATCTCGGTGGTTTTCCTCCTACAGGAAACTGCTTACAAAAGGCTTAAGGTTGTATTGCCCGTTGGTGAAATATATGCTTCCACGAACATCGTGAGGCTCTTCATTACTTGGCTTGAGCTTGCTTTGTTTCTAGCCGAGGGCCGCCGCTTTGTCGAGCGGCGTTTAGCGGCTTCACGGAGTTCGTAGGATGTCCGAAACCGCTGGTTTTTAAGAAAGCATGATTGGCAGTACCGCCCTATTGATGCGCAATTACACCTTGAGGTGTCGGCTCCATAGATCTCGAAGATGTCCCGGTCCGCTCTCGTCCGGCCGACATAATAAGCGAACCCTTTGTGATGATTTGAAGATGACAATATTCGTTGAATCTTCGAAACGCTTCCTGTAGTAGTGCGGTCCAGATTTAAACTTGCTCCTTTCTTGACAAGGGAGTGAATGAAGCAACGAGCTAGGCTAGACCAGGTATAAAACGTCGAATGTAGTTCATCTTGACCATGAAGCTTTGGATCTCCTTCACGGTTCGCGGCAGCGACATTGTGAGGATAACTTGAGTCTTGGATTTGATTGCATCATGCTCATACATTCTTATCTGGTTGTAGCCGCTACATCCATCCATGGAGGATAACATGCCGTGTCCGCTGGTAGCATCTACCAACATGTCGATGTTAGGTAGAGGAAAATCGTCTTTGGGGCAGCATTCGTTCAAGTCTCTGGAATCCATGCAACACCTGATCTCGCGCCTGAATTGCCTCGGAGATTGTTTGACCGGCTTGGATCGTAGATTGTATGAATGCTTATACAAGGTCGAGCTGATTGAGATAGGCCTTGTAGTTGCAGGAAATCCCACACTACACCCCTTACTCAGTTTTGCTTGACTAATCCATTGAAAGATGTGTGATCAAGAATATTTATTAATTGATTCCATGAAATGTTTACACAGTATAATAGAATTACACTTAGAAATTAAAGCGCTCTTTAAACTTTCTCT
>JAJJWW010009399.1:0-64698 GCA_023531295.1 Papaver armeniacum | reverse complement strand
TTATGGGTGAAAACTACTCCCCGCGGAATTTGGTAATTTGGGGTGTGGATGAGGAATGAATTTAAACCTTAAACAAATGCATCACAAGCGGTGAGTGCTTGTAGATTCGAGAGATCAATCTGTGCAAGTCCGGCCTAAACCAAGAAATGGTCGTTCCCAGGACTTGTTTTTGTCACAAAGTGAAGGAGATGGGGTTGATCTTAGGGAGGGAAGCGAAGAAGGTGTTGAGATTGTGAAGGTGTTGGCTTGCTTATGACTTGTAACAAAAGGTGAGCAGGCTTGTGATTGATGCAAGCAAGCTCGGGTGTTTGAATACGTTTTGTATTAACACTTGGTTTTCTGTCTCGTCTGGACTTGTGTTGTTGTTTGAAATAGGGCGGAGAACCTATTTATACAAGTCATTGAGCCTTATTCACGTCTCTCGTGGGAAGTGGAGGAAGTGGAGTGATGGAGTAGTGGAGTTGTGCGTCGGTGCCACACGACCGGTCTTGCCCACTTCTCCCGTTCATCTCTAACCGTCCATGACTTCGACACGTTCTTGTGATGGCACATTGCACGCCGCGCACGCCGTAAACCGCCAGACCAATACCCCAAATATGTATCCCCGGTTTGTGACATGATTGATGTCCGGAATGTGTGGATCGTGGTTCCACGAAAGAAAGATAGCATGTAATCTTGAATTAAATAACTGCGTTATTCGGAAGTCGATACTTGTGAAGTATCGTGTGTATTTTATATGCGAGTCTTGCATCATGGTGTGGTAAAGTGATGGGTAATGACGCCTCACCGACCAATTAACTCCTGACCAGGGTTGTATAACCAGGCTGGTGAAGTTGGACGGATGAGATGATCTTTGAGACACTCATCTGCGACCGTTAATGAAATTAGGGTTTTGAAGAGGTGCGCAGGCAACACTCTTCAGTTTGGTCGAAACCAAGCATGGGATACAATTTTGGCCAGGCCGACCATACATGCGTGTAGACGGCATGACGGTGTAGGCGCCTGTACTCCATTCCCTCACGAAAGTATGATCTGGGTCACTTAATTCATCCGGTGAAATCGAGTGGTCGGGATCAATTTGCGATAGAAAACCAATGCCGCAAGGGCCGCTCATCACGCCCTCTTCAGGCGCGCGTTCCAAGACGACCAATCTTGGTCGGACTTGGTCGGTTGGCCTGGTGTGAAGGTGGTAGGCTGGTGTTCACTCCTATACCTGATTATCCCATTAAAACGTGATCCAAGCCACCCAAATCGTCCGGCGAAGTTGAGCGGTCGAGATCAGTTTGTGGTTTGGGAGGCGTGGCCACGCTGGTTTGGGCGCACTTTTTGGATTAACCAGGCATGATATGCCTTGGCCGAACACATGAGGAGGTAGATGGGCCCACGGTGGTCATGCTGGTATGACCGGACCTGCTTAATCTAATCTGTGACCCTCCATTCGTGCCGGAGAAGATGGACGCGCGTGATGGCTTGAAACCCTAATTTTGGCTTCCATAGCCGTGTGACCATGCTTCCTTTGGTCGTACGAATTGGGACGACCAACCATGGTTGGTTTTGACCGATTGGTCAAGTGTGTAGGCGGGCCCACGGTGATCGTGTTGACATGCTCTGGGCCCTTTGAATCTACATCTACACCCTCCATCTATTCCTGCGAAGATGGATGGTTGAGATTGCTTTGCAACACATGTAATATGCCGCAAACCCTAATTTAGGGTTTTCCGTCCATAATGCTTGGTATGAACGGTTTCTTGGCAAGCTAGGCCAATGACCGACCATGCGGGGTCGGCCGTGGGTATTCCATACCTGCTTGGGGGTGATGGAATTGATCTGGGGTCATCCAATCATGCTTATGGAGTTGGATGACTGCGATCGAATCATATCCGATGATACTGATCGGTCCGAATGCTCAATCGGGCTAGTATAACACACCGAGAGGGGCTCAATCGGGCTAGTATAACACACCGAGAGTCACCAGACGGGTATTTCGTACATGGTTTCATTATAGTGCTTGGAGGTTCGTGTTACTCGTAAGAGTAACACTCGCCGTCATGCCACACCGATAATGAGTACCGGAAATACAAGGCTGATATGAAATTCACGGGAAGGGATTGTTGCTACATGCTCCAACCTGGAGGAATTTCATGTATTCACGAATGGGATTGTTGCCACATGCTCCATTCTTGGTGAATTAAGTGAGGAGTATCCAACACTTATAAATGGCTTTATCTTTTACAAGATGTCAGCGCATAATTTTTTCCGGTTTTTACAATTTTAACCTCAAATGAAAACCCACCATCAACAGCAGCAGGGCCGGTTTTCAGTAGAAAAACAGGGTCGACGTTCAGTCAGGCACGCGGCGGGTCCCACTTGATCCCAGCCCCAGATTGGTCGAAGCAGACACAGCCGTCCCCAATCAAAGCTCTCTCTCCATAAGAAGGCATTTCAGCTCCAACACTTGAACGCTCTCCCGGGCCTGCTCCAGAAGCTGCTTCAACGCTTTCTACAGGACCCACATTTACATTTGAGCACACAAGGTTCATTTTTTAAAAAAGCAAGCTTGCTAACATCGGGTCCCACGTTCGAGCAAAGCAAACAACAAGGCCGGTGTTTGGTCAAAGCATCAAGTCCGGTGTTTAGTCAAGCTAGATGGGTCGGTGTTTGGTCGAAGTAGCAAGATGACACTCGAGCGATTACATCAACCGTACGGTCAAAGAAGGCGCAGGACATGGCCGACGTTTGAAACATGTGCACGGTGGTCCCGCGTTTGATCGAAGCATGCACATCTTCCCATGTTCGAATCAAGCATGATTACATCGGGTCCCACGTTCAATCAAGCAGACGCAGCGGAGCCACGATTAACCAAAACAGGCACATCAAGCCCACGTTCGATCAAGCAGGTGCAGTAACCCCACGAACGAAACAGGCGTAACAGTACATCGAAGTAGGCAAGACCGACATCATGCTAGGGGAACACTCGCCTTGATGCCTCTTGAACGTGACATGCTCCAAGGACAAGATGATCCGTCTCTCTTGGTAACATCTAACTTTATCTCATAAGCTTTGTCTTTAACTGTCACCATCTCATGCCTACCCCACAATGGTGTAACCATTACGTGCTAGGCAGGGGACTTAATATTGATGGTGGATTTTCATTTAAGGTTAAAATTGTAAAAACCAGAAAATCATGCGCTGATATCTTGTAAAAGATAAAGCCATTAATAAGTGTTGGATACTCCTTCACTTTACTAATTCACCTAGAATGGAGCATGTGGCAACAATCCCATTCTCGTGAATACATGAAATTCATCCAGGTTGGAGCATGTAGCAACAATCCCATATACCCTGTGAATTTCTAGCATTATTAATTAATGCGCAATCAGCCTTGTATTTCCTGTATCCCATACCAGCATGACCACCGTGGACCCATCTATCCCCTCACCCGATCGGCCAAGGCATATCATGCCTGGTTATTCCAAGACGCACGCCCAAACTAGCGTGGTCACATCTCCCAAACCGCAACCGATCTCAACCGCTCAACTTCGCCCTGACGATTTGAGTGGCCCATCAGCGTTTTCATGGGATATTCGGGTATAGGCGTGAACACCAGCCTACCACCTTCACACCAGCACCGATCGGCCAAGACCGGCCAAGATTAGTCACCTTGGAACGTGCGCCCAAAATGGGCATGACGCGCGACTCTTGCGGCACCTGGTTTTTGTCACAAATTGATCTCGACCACTCAACTTCACCGGACGAATTGAGTGGCCCAGATCATACTTTCGTGAGGTAATGGGTATAGGCGCCTACACCGTCATGCCGTCTACACGCATGTACGGTCGGCCTGGCCAAAGTCATATCCTAAGCTGGGATTCGACCCCGGGCAAGAGGGATGCTTGCGCACCTCTTCTAAAACCCTAATTCCACCAACGGTCGCAGATGAGTGTCTCAAAGATCATCTCGTCCGTCCAACTTCACCAGCTTGGTATACAACCCTGGTCAGGAGTTAATTGGTCAGTGATGCGTCATCTCCCGTCACTTTACCACACCATGATGTAGTACCTGCATAAAATACACACGATACTTCACAAGTATCAACTTTCTGAATAACGCAGTTATTCAACTTAGCATTACATGCTACCTTTCATGGATCCCATGATCCACACACTCGAGACATCAATCATGTCACAAACTGGGGGATACATACTGGGGTATTGGTCTGGCGGTTTACAGCGTGCGGCGTGCAACGCGCCATCACAAGAACGTGTCATGAAGTCATGGACGGTTAGAGATGACAGGAGAAGTGGGCAAGACTGGTCGTGTAACACCAGCACACACCTCCACTACTCCATCATTCCACTTCCTCCACTTCCCACGAGAGACGTGAATAAGGCTCAAATGACTTGTATAAATAGATTCTCCTACCTATTTTCCAACACAGGAGAAAAACAGGAGACAGGAGAAAAAACAACACAAGTCGAGACGAGACAGAAACCAAGTGTTAATACAAAAACGTATTCAAACACCCAGAGCCTGCTTGCATCAATCGTAAGCCTGCTTACCTTTCTGTTACAAGTCATAAGCAAGCCAACACCTTCATAATCTCAACACCTTCTTCGCTTCCCTCCCTAAGATCAACCCCATCTCCTTCACTTTGTGACCGAAACAAGTCCGGAACGGCCATTTCTTGGTTTAGGCCGAACTTGCACGAATTGATTTCCGAATCTACAAGCACTCACCGCGCAGTGCATTTGTTTAGGGTTTAGATTCATTCCTCATCCACACACCCTAAATTACCAAATCCGGCAGGAATAGTTTTCACCCATAAACACTAGCATAATTAAGTCCCCATGCTAGGATAGCATGTGGGGAAATAAATGACATAGACATGGAATGAGACTTGCCTGAGTGAGGAACCTCTTGATGAATATCTATGCATCTTTTGCAGGTTCTTGCTTCAACCTCGTGAAAGTTTAAAATTCCTTAAAGTACTCTGATGATGGAATGTCCGTCAAATCTTATGGATCGAACTTTCTTCGTTGGAGAGATGTGTAACAAAAGGCGCTTTGTAAGTACCCATATTTTCAGCGTGGATCCACGCTCGTATGAAGGACATGTCATATCCTGGATCTTCCTGATTATGTGAAACTTGGTTTTTGTCCAGGTTGAACTTATGTTCACTTTGAGAGTGATGTAGCCATAAGTATTTCCGAGTGCTCCTTCAAGGTCTCTGATTGAGATGGGAGCATGAGTAGCTTCTTGTCGAGTGATGCATGTGGACCCGATAGTTTTTAGTGGAATTTTGTTGATGGCGGTGCCAGCATCGATCAACGTTCTTCCAAATTCGTTTCTTCTTACTATGGTAAGCAGTCCCCAGTCGTACATCTCTTGGTCTGTGGCTGGAGGCTCAAGAATTATTTCCGGAATGGACTTCTTGACACAATGTGGTTCAATGTTGTGAACATGTCTCTCCTTTATGCCTTCGACAGATAGAGCAATTCACGTTCGACCAAGGATTGAACCTCCCTTTTGATAGGTTGTTCAGAGAGTGTAAAGGTTCTGACTGGGAGAGGATTCTTGTGTACTCCTTCAGTCCCAAGTTGAAGCTATTGTGGATCAACCTTTTCTTTGAAAATGTGCTTCAAAACTATGAGCTTGCTTGTGGGATGATTGACGAAACTGTGGAAGCAGCGAACGAGGACTTTCCATGTCTTCTTGATTGGTTCTTTCTTGACATATGGCAACTTGATTGCACCATCTTGGACCCCGGACATCCAGGAGTTCGATCACCTCTTTAATGGAAAAAGGAAAGTCGGGTGCTTCTTGATCAAGAACTCTTGTGCGTTGGTCGAGGCTTGTGCATCTTGCTTATCCTTGCTTTGTGCTTTTGAAGGAGTCAAGTATGCTTGCGCGACAGTTTGGCTTTCCGTTTGATCCCTTACTGCAAAAGTGTTTGTGGAAGGTGGAGGTTTTACGCTTCTTGATCGGGGCGTCCGCTACTTCAAGTGTCTCGCAGTTCTTCATAGCTTTTGTTCTTTCCAGTAAAGCGGGGCAGTAGTTGTCGATCTCTTCGCCGCTTCATGAAGCTCTGAGAAGGTCTGGAAACGAATATTTTCCAATAAAGCTCTGTAGACCGGGATCATGCCGTTGATACACAAGTCTACCAGTTGCTGCTCCGTTACGTTTGGATCATGACAGTCCAGGGCCTAGACTCTGAATCTTTTTCACGTAGTCATTGGGATGTTCATTGTTCCTCTAAAACATTCTTCCAAGATCAGAGAGAGTAATTTTCTCGGACACAAAGAAGTACTTTCTATAGAAGGCGTTAATCATTTCTCCCCAATTGTTGATAGTTCCTGGTGCGATGTTGTTGTACTAGGTGTATGCCCTTTTGTAAGAGGAATCCTTTACTTAGCAACAGGGTACGGAGGCTGGTGACGATGGACATGTGATGTCTTGTCTTTTCCACGGTTCTCCAAGATGCGTTCCAAATCTTCCCGAGTAATGAAATTTGATGATTCCTTTGTTGATGGATCGTCTGCAGCTTTGCGGACTTTGTTGCCATCCACTATATGAATTGAAACTACTTCAGGATCAGCATCTGGAGATGTCTCTTTTTCTTTTCCCTTTCCTCGAGTCTTCTCTGACATCTTGTAAGTAAGATTTTTGAGATAATTACACAGCTCCTTTTGTGTAGCATCCATGTCAGTCTGATTCTTGGCAAGAGTCTCTTGCACTTTGATGAGATCAGCAATGGTAGGTGGTGGGTTTCCTCTGACTTCTTCAGGGTGTCGGACGGATAGAGGATGATCTTCCGTGTTAGTGTGAGGAGGAGTAATATCACCACCGCCAGTGTTAGAGGCTGGAATTGTTTCCGGAATATCCTCATTGTTGTTGTTTTTGTTGCTAGTGCTAGCGTCATTTGTATTGGAACCTGTAACTAACCCAGACCTAAGACCAGTCATCTTATGAAACCGTGAGATTGCAACCGAGAGATTAATCTCCCACTGTGGTCGCCAATCTGTAGATGGGGAAAAACCGATTTGCTGGTTTTTACGGAATTGAAGAGTCGACCGTGTGGAGACTCTTTGAACCGAGCGAAATGTTGAACCTCACACGATGCACCAAAGAAGGGAGTGCTTTAAGTTCGAGACATCAATCTGTAAGACTCCGGCCTAAACCAAGAACAATGGCCGTTCCAGAGTCAATTCGGTCACAAGAGAGGATGGGTTGATCTGTAGGAGGGAAGCTGAGAAATGCATTAGATCAATGGTGATCTGAGATTGTAGGTGTGTTGTGAATTCAGCGTAAGAATGCTCTGAATGATTGAATTTTGCTCAATTGAGAGTGAATGCTTAGACGATGAGTTCGTGTAGACAAAAGATTGTCTATATGAACTTGCCGAGAATTATTTTAGACAAATGTTCGAGTATTCGAATCTTGTCCTTTCAATCAGGATTCAGAGAAATTTTATAATGACGGAGTTGAAAACACCATAATCCCATGAAGTGTGACAGTTTGCTGGAATCAGAGAGTGGGGAAGTGGGAAATCGTGTTAAAACCAGTTGCTCATCATGCGGAGACTTGGTTAATTTTCCACCCACTACTTTGCTGACTCTTCCAACTGATTGCACGACTTGCTCACATTCTCATTGTGACCAAAACCCTAGTTAATATCCCCTCATGTGACATGATTGATATCTCATGATTGTAGAGTCAGTTGCTGACTTTGTGGGACGATGAGTCCATGTAATGTTGAATTGAACATGTTTTGCAAATGTTCTGAAATTCATGAATCAAATATGTCTGCTGAGACGAGGTATTATTATGTTTATTACCTATATAAGACGAGCAAACTGCGTTGCTGAATTGTCGAATAATATTGATAGTTGAACCAATATTCTTGAATCTGATCAAATATTGCCGGTTCGAGCAAATATTGCTGGTTTGAGCAAATATTGCCGGTTTGAGCAAATATTGCTCGTTTGATGAATTATTGGTAGCATGACCAAAATAAACATTAATTTAAGATACTGACTGCTGGTTCAAGTAAAATAAATAAAAACGTTGATCATGAAATCAACATAAAATTATCAGAGTATTTGAATCTGCTCATAATCATGTTTCTACAGAGCTCTAGATTCAAAACCCTAATTTTATCGAAATGATGATTTATTTCAAATCAATCTGCAGAGTGAAGCAGGGACCGGCTACATGGGATGACGAGTTCACCATGTAACACCCAGATGCTCGAATGTGCAAAGTACCAAAGTCTCTTGAGGACCAGTTGGTGAAAGAATGATTAAATGCTGGTTTAATCATTTATTGAAATAATGCTCGTGTGAGCGACAAATAATAAAACCTAGCCATGAATGAGGAACTGACCAAGAGGTCACGAGACCGGCTCTTGGTGGACCAATGGATGGTCGTTCAAGCAAACTCTTAATTGTTTGGAAGAAGTTTGAACCTAATATGAGCAATTGAGCAAATTAGGTTAAAATCATTAAAACATGTGGGACCGGCTGTTTGCAGGCCTTAGAGACACCCTTGGTCGGTCAAGGGGATGTGCTCGTGTCACCATAGTGACCGTGTCTCAGTCCTGAGAGTTTCAGTATTTTCCGGTGCGCATTTGAGCAACATTCGAGAAAATATGCGAGAATCCGGGGTTTTCTTTGAACTAGGAAAAATACATGAGATGATGAAAAATAATAAATGAAAAAAGGAATTTCAAGGTGTGGGACCGGCCACGGCTAGGGCATGGCCGGCTGGTTAACAAGCACGGTCCCACACTTTCCCAGTTTTATGTAATTTTATGTATTTTCTCTGATTTGAGGGAAATTCCGTGAAACTGGAGAGTTTGCTGGAATTAGGGAACTTCCATGAGATGAGAGAGATATAATAATAATAAAATAGGGAATGATGGAGTGTGGGACCAGCAATGGCCAAGGCATGGCCGGCCGGCCAATGGGCACGGTCCCAGAGCACTCTTCCCAGTTTTATGTAATTTTCATGATTTTAGGAAATTTTCATAAAATCAGAGAGATTTGTTAAAACCAAGGTATTTTGTTGAAATCAGGGAGTTTTCATGGCATCAGGAAACTTAAGACAACAAACAATAATAAAATAATAGGCGTGTGGGACCGGCTAGGGCATGGCCGGATGGCTAGAGCCCGGTCCCACGAGTTTTTCCTAATTTTATAATAATTTTCATGATTTTAGAGAAAATTCATAAATTAGGGAATTTTCATGGTTTTAGGGAAAATTCATAAAATCAAGGAATTTTCATAATTTGAGAGAAATAATAAAATAATGGGGACTTGAGGTGTGGGACCAGCCACGGCTAGGGCATGGCCGGCCGGCTGGAGCCCGGTTCCACGAGTTTTCCTAATTTTATAATATTTTTCATGATTTTAGAGAAAATTCATAAAATTAGGGAATTTTCATGGTTTTAGGGAAAATTCATGAAATCAGGGAATTTTCATAATTAAAGAGAAATAATAAAATAATGGGGACGTGAGGTGTGGGATCGTCCACGGCTAGGGCATGGCCGGTCGGCTGGTGCTCGGTCCCGCGAGTTTTCCTAATTTTATAATAATTTTCACGATTTTAGAGAAAATTCATAAAATTAGGGAATTTTCATGGTTTTAGGGAAAATTCATGAAATCAGGGAATTTTCATAATTAAAGAGAAATAATAAAATAATGGGGACGTGAGGTGTGGGACCGGCCACAGCTAGGGCATGGTCGGCCGGCTGGTGCTCGGTCCCGCGACACCTTTCCCTAATTTTATTATTTCTTTGATAAAATCATGAGATTAGAGAATTTCCTTGAAACGAAGGAGATTTGCTCGAACGAGAGAATTTTCACGAGATCAGGGAAAAATAATAATAAAATATGACACAATATAAAATTGGGCGTGGAACTGGTCATGGCATGACCGGACAGCTGATGAGCTCAGTCCCCTGGCGGCTTGCTAATATTTTATTATTATTATTTTTCCTTCTTATTTTGTATAGGTTCATCGTTCATTCATATTTTTGAAATGCTCGTTTGCGCATTCAAATGCTGGTTTGTGCATTATTGCTAAGTACACTTGCACCATTTTAGTCAGGGCTTATTCGATGCTCAGATGCCTGTCTCGTTGAATATTTATCACTAACCCGTGGAATTCTGCTGGGAAGAACCACGAATTGAAGTGACGAAATATAACGATGAATCGTAGAATATTGTTGGATATTCAGGCGATTAGAGATAATTAACTGATGGCTCTATACTAGCTGGGCTTCCTATCTAGGAGCATTAATTATCTGAGGGTTGAGCAATATGAACTTGCTGGAGTGTCATATTCCTCTTGTATAGTCAGGGAAAACATGGTTGCATCCTAAAGACGTTATTGCTCTATACTAGCAGACACGCTGTCTAGGAGCCGTCCAATCTTGCGATTCTATACAGTATGAGATGTGCCTTGGTCTTAGCTAAGAGACTACACATCTACATCTTCTCTGGGAGACTTTCTCGATCAGATGTTTTATGGCATGAGCTTTCACGCTTAGAGACATGAGTCTCAATACTCATCTGATTGCCAGATCCGGAGTAATTACTGAAATTTCTCAGTATTCATGAGATGTGCCGTGGCCTCAGCTGAGAGACTACACATCTACATATACTCTGAGAGACAGCCTTCTCAGTCAGAGATTTATGGCATGAGCTTTCATGCTTTAATGGGAGACATGGGCCTCAATACTCATCTGATTGCCGGATCCGGAGTATAGTTTTACAATTTACCATTTGTCGAAAATCCACCATCTACAGCTACATGCCAGTGGCATAGTGGCAAGATTGGCATACGCCAGTGGCATAGTGGCGCGAGTAGCACCTGGTGTAGCCGTGGTCGTTATACCTTGGCATATTGGTGTTGGATCCAAATATGGCTCGGCAATTGTGGCTCATGTTGCCGTATCAAACCTAATGCCCTAAGTATTATTATTTGGCATGGTTGGAGGCCTTACCTAAATCAGGGTTTGGCATGCCATAACCCTAATTAGCGCGTGTGGCATGTGGCCGCGGCACGGTGACATTCTTGTGAAGATGGTGCCATGGCCGCGTCAAAGGGATTATGGCGGGGCCATAATGTGGGAATGACCACAGGCGCAAGGATAGCCATGGATGGCCATGGCATGACGCCATTTTTAGGTTTCCTGGGTCCCGTATGACTCGTGGCATGTTGTGGGGCCAAAGTGGCGTCATTCTGGGCCACGACTAGAAATTAGGGTTTCGACTAATGCCACTTAAGCAAAAGTCGTGTTTTGACCTTAAAACCCTAATTGGAGTTTGTTATGGCTTTGACCACGAACAAAAGTGGGTTAGCATGTAACTGCGCTTGTTGTGGCACGTTGGTATGATGTTGCCGCGGAATGGCATGTTGTCATGCCGATTAATATGTTGGCGCGGTAGGGGGCGTTTGGCATGCCAATTAGCATGGTGGCGTGGCAGGGAGCGTTTGGCCCTTAATGCATGTGGCGGGTTTAAAGCGACTTGATTGGTCAATAGAAAAGGGGCCGGCCAAACATAGGGCGCGGCCACACCTTTAGTGCTCGTGGCACATTTAAAGTGACCTGATTGGCCGATAGGAAAGAGGGCCGGCCAAACATGGGCGTGGCCACATCTCATGTGCATGTGGCAGGTTTAGAGCGACGTGATTGGTTGATGGGAAAGAGGAGGGCCGGCAAGTAACATGGGGCGTGGCCATCTGCAAGTGGCGCCTACTGGGCAGACCGGCTAGCCTATGGCGTGGCCACACCTCCTTTGTTGTTGCTCCTACTTTCCACGGCTCCTCTTTTATTTATTGTTTTCTGATTTTGGGTAGGACTTTGCACCTACTAATCCATGGCGAATCAATCGCCTAGCTTGCCTAGGTTTAATTTCGACCAGTAGGGTCTGATATAATGCGCAGGGCGCAAAACCTAATTTTTGCAAATTAATTAGGTTTATATTCGAATGTTGTGAATTATCACAAAATTGATTAAATTTGGTGAGTTTTGTGTGTTGACACCGAGTTCTTTTTATTTTCAGAGAGTAGTTAGCGCGTCTCTTGACTGAATACTTTATGCATACCTTAATTTTGATACTTCGGGAAATTCATGTTACTCTGCTGCGAGTGAGCATTAATTGTCATGTCATATCAATATTAAGGGTTCAGCCGGGGAACATAGCTAAGAAAGTATCCAATGAGCCTTACATTAATGGATAATACAGGCATGATGTTGAAATTTACAGAATATTTGGGATTGTTGCTACATGCACCATTCTGAATAAATTTCATGTAAATATATTGAATTACTCAATAAATGTGCCAGTGACAAGGTTAGACATTCATCACTTTTTCATGGCTCAGTCTCTTTGCAGAATGACAGCATATTATACGCAGGGTTTTACAATTTTAGCCCTGAACTAAAAACCACCATCAACAGTCCTGACATGATCCTTGAAAAAGTATGGCTAAACACTAACATGGTAATTGCTGAAAAAGTACCTCCACCAGCATACCTCTCTGAAGAGGAAATTACATCTTCTACATCTGAGACGTAACTAATTGTAGATTATAAATCAAGATATAGTTTTGACAACTAAATTTGACAACAATCTTGAGATAGCAACACTTGTGAGTTCGACCGAGCAATGCTCTAACAAAGTGTGTTGATTAGGGTTAGTATCTACCGACTATGTAAATGTCAGATTTTTATGGCTTTAGGTTTAGATAAAAAAAAATTAATGTTATCTTCTCCCTTGCAGCACAAAACAAAAACAAAAGAGCAGAAGCCTGATATTTGGAACTAGTTACGAACTTGGAAGGCTTAGTTTCTAGTCAGGGATTTTTGCTTAGTTCTTAGGCGCAACACAATCAAAAATCTTTTCTAATTAATTTTCTTTAATTAAATTCATATATAATGTTGGTATTAATGATGATGTGAGCATGATTATGAATGTCGAGTTGTGGTCCATAGGTTGCATCATTAAAATCATTTTTTATGGGATACGATATATCCTTGGGAACGATTTTGTTTCGCTAAACCCCCGTGGGGATCCCTGGGGCGAGCGGATTTATTGATTTGATTGTTTTTATTGATATTGGTGTTTTCATATGTTTGCGATGTTGTTAATCATGCTAGTTGTTTTAAAAAAAAATGAAAAATATTGCATAAAAAGTTTTGTTGCTTCTTTTCCTTATTGGGTGTCACAACTGACGTCGTTTCATGACAAAAAATTCCATATTTTATGGCACCACAAGGAGATAATGGTGAAAAAGCATAAAGATAATGGCCCAAGCAGACAACTACCAAGACAACAACACCAACTCAACCAGCACCAGTGGCACCAATACAAAAATATGAGCCACCAATCAGTACAATAACATCCCATCAATGCACATCATCTTCGTCAAGGCCCAATCCATTAACCCATTTTTTCAACTTAGGCTACATCAAACTACTTGAATCTTTTTTGCAGGACAAGGACGCACAAGTGAATATAGTGGTAACAACTAAGGATGGAGAACCTCATGTCAAAGTTACCCATAACCATTTTCTTGCTCCCACCCCTGCACCATCAACTCCACTCCAAACTTACAAAAGAAAATAGAAACCACCAAGGAAAATCCTACCACACCATATCAACATACCATCAACACTTGACTTTGCAGCACCACCACCACCACCACCAAAAATAAGGAAATATGTCTCGGTTTCCTCTCTTCTCCCCCTAACTGCAAGACCAACCCATCAGTTTGAAGTACCAACAATCAGAACCCACAAACCCAGATCTACTAGATACCTACATCCTGATAACACCATTCGCCCTTAAACCATCTCCAATCACCCATGACAACCCACCTAACAAAACCAAACCATCCTGGAAACTTTCTGTTGAAAACGAGATTGATGCAGCTGAGGAATACACTGGAAAAGGCAAGCAAATCGTTGGTTCATACCAACACTCGCATGCATCATGAATACCTTGGCTTGGAACTGTCAAGGAATCAACAACACCTTGACAGTTCAAAAAGTACGTGAGTATTCACGTATCTATCATCCTTCCTTGTTGTTTTTATCAGAAACCCTAGCTTCTAGCTCTACTATGAATACTTTATGCTCGTTTTTTGATTTTCATGAATGCTTTGTTATCCCATGTAATGGACGATAAGGTGGTCTGTGCTAAATGTGGAAAGCTCACCTTAAAGTCCAAATATTAGTAGCTAATCAAAATATTATCCATGCTTACATTGTGTCTGATTTTACTACTCAACCTTGGTTATTTACTGGGATATATGCACCACCACATCAACCTGCTCGGAACGATTTCTGGATCAAGTTTGCAACCATCATCCCAACTCATAATTTACCATGGCAAACAATGAGAGACTTCAATGATATTACCTGCCAGGAGGAAAAAAAAGGCGGCAACCCCTTCACCTCAGCACAAACGCAATACTTCGTCAACATGATCAACTTGAATGAGCTTATTGATTTAAGATACCAGGGAGACCCATTCACATGGTCAAATAGACAAGTAGGTGATGATTTTATAACCGAAAGACTCGACTGTGGGCTTTGCAATCAATTATGGCTCCACGACCAACCAAATCGGTAGTAAGGCACTTACCACGTATTGCCTCGGATCATGCACTATTGATGCTGCTAAAAAAAGCAATGAAAGTAACCCGTAAGTCCTCATTCAGTATTGAGCACCTTTGATTCTTACATCCGCAATTCAGGAACACGGTGGCTACAACTTGGTGCCAGGTTCAACACCCAACACCTCCTCTTAATATGATGAGCAAATTACAAACTACTGCCGCAAGCTTACATCAATGGGTTAAATCAATATTTGGTCATCTCCCATCTCTCTTAAAAGCCGCAGAAGGCACAGTCCAACATGATCAACACCAATGCGCGACCTTAACAAGATCGCCTTTAATTGAGTGGTTGTAGAAAGAGCAAGAAGCTACAAACACTCAAATTGTATTGGCACATTGTCAAGAAGCCTACTGGAAGCAACGCTCTAGGACCCAATGGTTGCAACAAGGGGATCTCAACATAACTTACTTCCACACTCAAGCTTCTATCCACAGACAGTTCAACTACATTCATCATCTCATGACATCCCAAGGTACATGGACTCAAAACGATCATGAACTGACAAATCTAATATTGGGTTTCTTTGATAACCAATACAGGGCCCCTAAAATGTGCATAGATGAGACACTGTTTGATGGTTTCCAACCAAGATTAACTGATAATCAATGTGGGAGACTAACTATGGAGGTCACATATGAAGAGTTTGAGAGAGCATTACACTTTATTGGGTTAGAGCAAGCACCAGGCCCGGATGGATTCACAAGAAAATTCTACAAAGAATTAATATCTACCACCGGCTCGGATCTATGGGACATGGTGGCACACTTCTTCCAACATAACCATATTCAAGACCCAATCAACCACACCAACATAACTCTCATTCCGAAACTACCAAACCCTACCAACCAATCTCAATTCCGACCTATTGGGCTTTGCAATGTGGATTAAAAAAATCCTGGTTAACCGTATACGGCCCATTCTCCAATTCATTATCAGCCCATTTCAAAGCGCATTCGTACCCAATAGGGCCATCCATGACAATATCTCAATTGCAGGGGAACTCTTTCACCACATCAGAACTTCTGCACCAACAAAACATCCAAAGATAGCTCTGAAACTGGATATCAAAAAGGCATATGATAGTTTGGACTGGGGATTTATAGAAGTTGCACTATAGAAATTAGGCTTCCCGGAGAAATTTGTTGGCAACATCATGACTTGCATAACTACAGTCACTTATGGAATCAACATTAATGGCATAACGAAAGGAAACATCAAACCAACCAGAGTCTTAAGACAGGGTGACCCCATATCGATGTATGTATTTATAATATGTGCCGAGATTTTATCCACCAACCCTGGGAGACTGGAAATGCAAGGAAAATTGGAAGGACTATGAATCTCAAAAAAAGGCAATTCTACACTTGATGTATGCAGATGATTTGTTAATCACGTGCAGGGCCAAGCCAGATACATGTACCATGCTACAACAAATTCTCCAGGCGTATTCTACCTCGGCGGGTCAAGAGATCAACAAATCCAAATCCAATATCATACATCATCCAAAACTCTGGCAAGACAAAGTGCTTGAACTGGAAAATACCTTTCAAATCAACACCACAGCGGAACCACCTAAATATTTGGGGGTAACTTTCAAGAGGGGACGAAACTCAGCACACATTCATGTGGAATTATTAGAACGAATACAGAGAAAAGATCAAGGTTGGATTGCTAAATGTGTTAACCAAGCAGGACGAGTGATCCTAATCAACACATCCCTTACTCCAAGGTCAAACCATGTGATGCAAACACAACTGCTAACTGAGCACGTGCATAATAAAATAAACCGTATTACAAGGAATTTTGGGGCCATAACCACCAAACCAGGAAAATTCATCCATTCGGTTGGGATATGCTGACAAAAACTCGCAAAGAGGGAGGACTGGGTATTTGGAAAAGTAAAGAACACAATCAAGCTCTACTACTTAAAGAGTGTGGCACATGCAGCATAACCAACAATCAATCTGGAAGAAAATATGTGACGACAAATATCTTCATAATCAGCCAATCCCGGAGCATCAACATGGCGTACCCCCTAAACCATCTGCAAGCCCTTACTGGAGAATTTAACTAACCTAGTTGTTGTTTTGCAGGGAAAATGCTTCAAACAAATTGGTGATGGCAAAACAACAAATATCTTTGCCAACTGGATTCCGCAATAAACAACACCCTTCACTACCAACCTTCCCCAACATACACATGTAGCCTCTCTCATACATAGTGATTCCAACACATGGAACCACCAAGTTATCTTTGATTCATTCGATATCACCACGGACCAGAACATCATTAATATTCACGTACCTAGAAATCCAGTTCAGGATAAGTTCATTTGGCCCTATGATAAAAGAGGAGAATACACAGCAAAATCTGGATATGCAACCATCACACACCCAAACACACCAACAAACCACGACTCAAACCCTCCAAACCAACCAAATCCAACCATCAACCCCATGGACTACAATCATATCCGGAAACTCCAATATCCACCAAAAATTATACTTTTCTTGTGGAAAGTTGTTTTAGAAGGATTACCAACCTTTGACAAACTCCACCACATCAACATCACACCTACAAACCTATGTCCAGTTTGCAACACTCAAAGAGAAACCGAGAAACACCTCTTTTTCGAATGTACCCAAGTTACACAACTGTGGAATCTCATAATCTCTCACATCCCAAGAAGTCTAAATACAACTCTCATACCCCAACAACCAAATAATCTACACCAAGTGCTCGATAAAAGGCTACCAGCAACAACCCAAGGCGTCTACAGTTTCACACTTTGGCATCTTTAGACAGCAAGAAATTCACAAGTCTACCAACGGAAAAAGCGCTCAACCTCACAACTCAAGGATATAGTTTTTACAATCTTTGCAGAATATGAATGGGCTCAACAACATATAATACCTTTATACCCAGACCAACAGCCCCAGAGAATATAAAGGAAAAGATTTTGAGACATCACAATTCTAGTAGGATGGAAAGCACCAACAGAACAATGGATCAAGATTATTTCGGATGGAGCATCTAAAGGACACCCAGGACTGGCAGAAGCAGGATGCGTATGTCGGTCGCACACAACACAAGTGATCATGGCGTTGGCAACACCATTAGGGATTACAACAACGATCATGACGGAGACCTGGGGGATACTACTAGCAGTTAAGATAGCACGACAACAATTATGGCCAAGAGTTTGGTTCGAAGCAGACTCAAAATCTCTCATACAACTGATTCTGAACAAAAGCGACGACAACCCATGGTACTGAAAAGGAACGTTAAAGGAGATAAGGACCCTAATGGAGGAAATACCACAAGTCAAGATAACCCATGATTATCGAGAAGCAAACCAAGTGGCGGACAAGCTAGCAAACGAGGCGGTAGAACATCAACAACAACACCCTACTACATCGGCAACAAGAATTTGGGACAACACATGCACATCTTTTATCTCCAATATTGTACTCGATGATAGAAATGAGGTAAAATTTACCCGCACAGTAAGAACTGTCATAATGTAAGTTTTTCTTAATTAAATAAGGTCCCCCCTACCAAATTAGGGGGTTCCCACTTCAAAAAAACAAGTGGTTTGCGTAGGATTTAGGGTTGAAAAATTGTAATAAAATATAATCAAACTATTTTAGATGATTTATTGAGTATTTATAGATTATTAATACTTTGGGGATTATTGGGTTGATGTATAACCAATGAAACAATGCTTTGTTGAGAAAATTCTCTTTGATTAGTAATGAAAATTTCCGAGTCATGTTGGTTTGACTATTTATGATAATTATTCTATAGCATGTTTTTGTTTCAATTTTTTTTAGCCTACACAAAACTCCTTCACGATGTTTTGATAAAATTTTCAGAATTTTATAAGTTCCAGAAGTATTTTTAAAATAATTGTTTCTTATTGTACTAAATTCAAAAGTTTTCTGACAGATCCAACTATATAGAAGTTTTCATGCTTTAAAACTATTTTATGGCATGTTTTAGGCTTTGGTGTCTTCTGTAAACTTGAATATTGCGGGTTATCTTATATGATTTTTATAAAATGGGATATCACTGTTTTTCTTTTATATTGTATCGGTCAACTACGCGTTTGTTTATGGGTGTGTTTATGGGTGAAAATCGTTTCCGCCGATTTCGGTAAATTCGGTAGGTGAGTGAGAAACTGGTTTAAACCCTAAACAAATGTGTTGCACGTGAGCACTTTATAGATTCGAGAGATCAATCTGTACAAGTCCGGCCTAAACCAAGAAATGGCCGTTCCAGACTTGCTTCGGTCACAAAGTGGAGGAGAAGTGTTGATTTGGGGAGGGAAGCAAAAGAAAGGTGTTGAGACCAGAATAATTCTGGAAGAGTAGTGTCTCGACTTGTATCAGAAAGTGAAAGCTTCGGAAGCTTGCAAGAGATGAAAGCTTTTTGGAGAGCTTGCAAAGTTGCCTTTTCTGAGAGTATTGTATTTTTCTCCTGACCGAGACTTGTCCTCTGGTGGAAATAGGTAAGACCTATTTATACAAGTCGAGGTTGAAACGTACCCTGGCCTCATGAAGGAAGAGAGTAAAGGGTGAAATAAAGGGAGGAGGTGGTAACCGCATGGTGTTTATGGGTGAAAACGTTTTCACCATTATTTCCTCATTTATTTGACCGCTTTATTCCTAGTCACGCTTTCTTAATGTGAGCGTAGTGTACGCTGCATCTTTGTGACCGCCAAACCAAGACCCCCGGAAAGCATCCCCGCTTTGTGTTGATGTCTCGAGTGTTGGTTGCACCTTGAGTGCAAGTGGTGCTGCTAGGGGCGCGTGTGGCATGTGCCAATGGCATGTGCGGAATGCCTTCATTGCGGGTTACACCTCGAGCGCAAGTGGCAATGCCAGAGCTGCTAGTGGCGTGTGTGGCATGTGCCTATGGCATGTGTGGAATGCCTTGGTGGTAGGTTGTACGTTGAGTGTAAGTGGCAATGCTAGAGCTGCTAGTAGCGTGTGTGGCATGTGCCAATGGCATGTGCGGAATGCCTTGGCGGTAGGTTGCACGGTTTGCAAGTTAGGCTACCAGCGTGGGTTTTGGCATGTGCCAATGGCGCGTACGGCCAAGTTGGCCTAGGTTGCACGGCTTGCAAGTTGGTCTACCAGCGTGCGTGTTTGGCATGTTCCAATGGCGTGCGTGGCCAATTTGGATCACAGCCTGGTAAGAAAAGCTACCAGCGTGTGTGTTGGCGTGTGCCAATGGCATGCGTGGCCATTAGGACCACGGCTTGGTAAGAAAAGCTACCAGCGAGCATGTTGGCATGTGCCAATGGCATGCTCGGCCATTAGGGCCATGCCCTGGTAAGAAAAGCTACCAGCGAGCGTGTTGGCATGTGCCAATGGCATGCTCGGCCATTAGGGCCACGCCCTGGTGAGAAGAGCTACCAGCGAGCGTGTTGGCATGTGCCAATGGCATGCTCGGCCATTAGGGCCACGCCCTGGTGAGAAAAGTTACCAGCGGGCGTGTTGGCATGTGCCAATGGCATGCGTGGCCAATTTGGGTCGCGCCTTGGTAGAAAAAGCTACCAGCGAGCGTGTTGGCATGTGCCAATGGCATGCTCGGCCAATTTGGGTCGCGCCTTGGTAGAAAAAGCTACCAGCGAGCGTGTTGGCATGTGCCAATGGCATGCGTGGCCAATTTGGGTCGCGCCTTGGTAGAAAAAGCTACCAGCGAGCATGTTGGCATGTGCCAATGGCATGCTCGGCCAATTTGGGTCGTGCCTTAGTAGAAAAAGCTACCAGCAAGCGTGTTGGCATGTGCCAATGGCATGCGTGGGTCGCGCCTTGGTAGAAAAAGCTACCAGCGAGCGTGTTGGCATGTGCCAATGGCATGCTCGGCCAATTTGGGTCGCGCCTTGGTAGAAAAAGCTACCAGCGAGCGTGTTGGCATGTGCCAATGGCATGCTCGGCCAATTTGGGTCGCGCCCGGTAGAAAAAGCTACCAATGAGCGTGTTGGCATGTGCCAATGGCATGCGTGGCCAATTTAGGTCGCGCCCTGGTAGAAAAAGCTACCAATGAGCGTGTTGGCATGTGCCAATGGCATGCGTGGCCAATTTGGGTCGCGCCTTGGTAGAAAAAGCTACCAGCAAGCGTGTTGGCATGTGCCAATGGCATGCTCGGCCAATTTGGGTCGCGCCTTGGTAGAAAAAGCTACCAAATGAGCGTGTTGGCATGTGCCAATGGCATGCGTGGCCAATTTGGGTCGCGCCCGGTAGAAAAAGCTACCAGCGAGCGTGTTGGCATGTGCCAATGGCATGCGTGGCCAATTTGGGTCGCGCCTTGGTAGAAAAAGCTACCAGCGAACGTGTTGGCATGTGCCAATGGCATGCGTGGCCAATTTGGCCTAGGTTGCATGGTTTGCAAGCCTAGGTGCGGTCGCTACTTTGGCATGGTACGGCTAGGGCCAAGGTAAGGGTGTTTGGCTTGGCGTGGCGTGACCAGCGTAGCTAGGGCCAATGCAGAGTGTGTTTGGCATGGCGCGGCTAGCTCAGGCTAAGTGTGGCTGGCATGATTTGCTATTGGCACGGAGGTGCGGCTAGCATGGTTGGCATGCTTTGGCGCGTTTGGTGTGGTGGCATGATTTGCCATTTGCACGAGGTGCGGCTAGCTTGGGCTAGGTGTGGCTGGCATGATTTGCCATTGGCACGGAGGTGCGGCTAGCATGGTTGGCATGCTTCGGCGCGTTTGGTATGGCTGGCATGATTTGCCATTGGCACGGTGGTACGGCTAGCATGGTTGGCATGCTTCGGCGCGTGGTATGGCTGGCATGATTTGCCATTGGCATAGAGGTGCGGTTAGCATGGTTGGCATGCTTCGGCGTGTTTGGTATGGATGGCATGCTTTGCCATTGGAATAGAGGTGCGACTAGCTTGGGCTAGGTGTGGCTGGCATGATTTGCCATTGGCACGGAGGTGCGGCTAGCATGGTTGGCATGCTTTGGCGCGTTTGGTATGGCTGGCATGATTTGCCATTGGCATAGAGGTGCGGTTAGCATGGTTGGCATGCTTCTCAAGCGCTTTGTATGGTCGGCATGCTTTGCCATTGGCATAGAGGTGCGGCTAGCTTGGGCTAGGTGTGGTGGCATGATTTGCCATTGGCACGGAGGTGCGGCTAGCATGGTTGGCATGCTTTGGCGCGTTTGGTATGGTCGGCATGATTTGCCATTGGCATAGAGGTGTGGTTAGCATGGTTGGCATGCTTCGGCGCGTTGGTATGGCTGGCATGCTTTGCCATTGGCATAGAGGTGCGGCTAGCTTGGGCTAGGTGTGGCTGGCATGATTTGCCATTGGCACGGAGGTGCGGCTAGCATGGTTGGCATGCTTTGGCGCGTTTGGTATGGCTGGCATGATTTGCCATTGGCATAGAGGTGCGGTTAGCATGGTTGGCATGCTTCGGCGTGTTTGGTATGGCTGGCATGCTTTGGCATTGGCATAGAGGTATGGCTGGCATGCTTTGCCATTGGCATAGGTGTGGCTGGCATGATTTTCCATTGGCACGGAGGTGCGGCTAGCATGCTTGGCATGCTTTGGCGCGTTTGGTGTGGCTGACATGATTTGCCGATTGGCACAGAGGTGCGGCTAGCTTGGGCTAGGTGTGGCTGGCATGATTTGCCATTGGCACGGAGGGGAATTAGGGTTTTGTTCGTTGTAACCCTAATTTGAAAAAAAAACCCCCTATTAATTACTGACTACATGCATTAAATGTCCTAATAAATGTGTCACTGGTGACATTAGGTTATTTGGGGTTTTACGATTTTACCCTTTGTTTAAAAACCACCATCAACATTAAGTCCCCTGCTTAGCTCGGAACAGGAGCTTTGTTGCGAGGTAAGCATAAGATGGTGACAAATTATCAACATCAAATCGTAAAGAGAATTGAGGAGGCTTGTCTAACCTTTTTATAAATAGGATTTGGAATCCTTGCCTCTGGCGGTTTTGCACAAATCGGGAGGCTGGCACAATTGGGAAGTTAGCGTCATGAGAGACAGGAAGCTGGGCGGCATTGAGAAGTTGTTGCGAGTTGGGAAACTGAGCGTGCTAGCTGGCGGGACCGGCGTAAGGTAGGGAACCTGAGCGTGCTTGCTAGCGGGACCGGCGCAAGATGGATAAGCTGAGCGTGCTAGCTTGCGTGACTTGCGCAAGATGGGTAAGCTGAGCGTGCTAGCTGGCGGGACCAGCGCAAGATGGAGAAGCTGAGCGTGCTAGCTGGCGTGACTTGGGCGTTTGTAGGGAAGTTTGGGGAGACTGGCGCGAGCTTGATAGGACCGGTGAAAACAAGGAGGGAGTAAGTGTTTATACAGATAGCAAAGTTTCCTTATTTTGCCTTCCTTCACGCGCGGCTTCAATCAGGGCATCATCCATGCCAAAAAAATCTGGAAGCGTTATGTCCATCATTACTTCCTTTCCTTCTTTAAGGTTCCGTATTCATACCCAACGTAATTGCATCATCTCCCTCGTTTGAGAAAGGGTTCTTCTTGTTGAGTTTCTCTCTTTGCCTAGAGACGAATCATCCTCTAAACAGCCAGATCCTCCAAGTGAAGGCGCGAGGTCTGACTCTTGCAAAACCACCCTGACTAGGGTTATTCGGGCTAAGAAGATCATACCGGAATGTTTTCTTCTTCTTCTCTGTTCGTGTTATTCTCCTTTTTATATGTGTATGGGTAGGGTGGAACTTGATCATTTTCCCCATTTTTTGCAGTGTATGATGGGACCCTCCAGGGATGGCCGCGCCTTTAACTCTTCGGAGAAGGACTTCAGAATTAGCGGAGATCGATCTTCTTCTCTTGAGGAGGCATTGGTTGGGATTGACTCTCTGTTCCATGAAGCTAGTGAAATCATTAAGGACCTCCCTTCCATCTATCCCCATGAAGAACAGGTGCATGTTCGGAGTTCCTTGGGTTCAGTGAGCATGGAGGAGGGGCGAGAGAACGAGGAAGAGTCTTGGCATATTGAGAAGATTCAGTACGGCAAAACCTTTCTTCGGTCCGGGTATGGTGCGGATCGGACTGTTTCTAGGTCGAAGCGACGAAAGAGCAAACGTGTGAGGCTCTTGGAGGAGAGCGCCATGATTCGGAGGGGTCATGGTGGCGTATGCTGGACCGGTCGTCGGGGAGGACACTGCTGCTGCTGTGGTTGCTTCGGGACGGGATGTTGAGGTTGCTGCTGCTAACACCGTTGAATGGAACCTTTGTTGCCCGAGGGATTGCTGGGGGAAGTGCTTGAAGATAGCCTTGCCCGAGGGGACTTGTGCTCCACCCTTCGAGGGCTAGTTCCTCCCTTTTGTTATTTCTGTTAGCTGCTTAGTTCCCCTGGTGTCCCCTTTTTTTTGTAAACTCGTATTTTCCTTCTTCTTCATCAGTCAACGTTTTGCTTCATATATATTTTTTGAAAGAGGTTGTGGTATGATGGCTCTGCAATGGCTCTCTGGGTTTATCTGATGTATTTCTCTGATATCTGGAGGATTCGCTTGGAAAGAGATGTATTTATGTTTTTTTTTTTTTTTTTTTTTTGACAAAAAAGGAATCCAACATTTTAGGGATTAGATTCCTTGAGCCATCGCAAGTGAATTATCACGCCTTCAGGTGTGTCTGCATTGATGAGCTTGCAATATCCTCCCAAAAGGGTATCCGCAACTGTGAGATACTGACTTGTCTTCTCCTTCATTGGGCAAATCCATTTTTACTGTCATCCTCCCAACTTGAAACGAGCTTTCCTTAACCACTACATCTCCGATTGAAAACGGGTTCAGACGTCGTGTAACCGTTTGAGTCTTGGCTTCGTTGGCTTCAATAGAAGTTTCCAAGCTTCTTGCAAAGTGTTCAAATGGTCCAGCTCCCCATTCACATTTCTTGACAGCGTTTGTGCTAGTAATCGCGCCGAGTCCCCATGACGGAATGGGGGAAGGAAAAACTGGTTGCAGAAAAGGTTGCTTGGTTAGACTTACTTGCATTTGAAAACCATGAGCTAGCGCCAACGGGTCCTCTCCGGATGTATGGGTTCCTTCAATAGCTCGTTGATGCGATAACCCGTGGGATGATTTGTTGGGAACTCCTTCGGGCGTAGACATCGGCAGAGGGTGTACATCCAATTTCGCTTTGTTGTCGAGCACCCATAAGCGTCCCAATATCATGTCATGATCTAGTTCTTTGACAATGTGGAACTTGCTATGCGTTATAGCGTCTCCCATCTTGATTTCTAGATTGATGTAGCCATGAGCGTTCAAAGTTTCTCCTCTCAAGCTCTTAATCACAGACGGGGAATAGGTAGCGTCTTGTTTTGTAAATCCTGCTGCCTTTAGTGTCTTGAAAGTAATGATGTTGTGGTCAGAGGCCGTGTCGATGAGCGTGTCGTCAAATTCGTTACCTCTTAAACGGGACGTGGTCAGCAGTCCCTGCTTCTCCTTTTTGGTTCCGCTTGTTTGGAAAGCTTGGGCCCCGGCGTGGTTTCCGAGGAGAGAAAAGTCGTTTGCCGGATACAACACGATTGAGAGCCAGAAAATATCTTGGCGCTGTACCTTGGAAAGATAGAGAATTTCGCATACATGTTGCATCATGGATTGTACAGTCTCGTGCACGGAGTCCCCAGAGGACCCGCAGTTTCTTATTGGGAGTGGGTCTCGATGCACTCTTTCATCTCCTGGCTAGCTCGGGCTAAGTGTGGCTGGCATGATTTGCCATTGGCACGGAGGTGCGGCTAGCATGGTTGGCATGCTTTGGCGCGTTTGGTATGGCTGGCATGATTTGCCATTGGCACAGAGGTGCGGCTAGCTTGGGCTAGGTGTGGCTGGCATGATTTGTCATTGGCACGGAGGTGCGGCTAGCATGGTTGGCATACTTCGGCGCGTTTGGTATGGCTGGCATGATTTGCCATTGGCACGGAGGTGCGGCTAGCATGGTTGACATGCTTCGGCACGTTTGGTATGGCTGTCATGATTTGCCATTGGCATAGAGGTGCGGTTAGCAGGGTTGGCATGCTTCGGGCGCGTTTGGTATGGTCGGCATGCTTTGCCATTGGCATAGAGGTGCGGCTAGCTTGGGCTAGGTGTGGTCGGCATGATTTGCCATTGGCACGGAGGTGCGGCTAGCATGGTTGGCATGCTTTGGCGCGTTTGGTATGGTCTGGCATGATTTGCCATTGGCATAGAGGTGCGGTTAGCATGGTTGGCATGCTTCGGCGCGTTTGGTATGGCCGGCATGCTTTGCCATTGGCATAGAGGTGCGGCTAGCTTGGGCTAGGTGTGGCTGGCATGATTTGCCATTGGCACAGAGGTGCGGCTAGCATGGTTGGCATGCTTTAGCGCGTTTGGTATGGCTGGCATGATTTGCCATTGGCATAGAGGTGCGGTTAGCATGGTTGGCATGCTTCGGCGCGTTTGGTATGGCTGGCATGCTTTGCCATTGGCATAGAGGTGCAGCTTGCTTGGGCTAGGTGTGGCTGGCATGATTTGCCATTGGCACGGAGGTGCGGCTAGCATGGTTGGCATGCTTTGGCGCGTTTGGTGTGGCTGACATGATTTTCCATTCGCACAGAGGTGTGGCTAGTTTGGGCTAGGTGTGGCTGGCATGATTTGCCATTGGCACGGAGGGGAATTAGGGTTTTGTTCGTTGTAACCCTAATTTGAAAAAATACCCCCTATTAATTACTGACTACATGCATTAAATGTCCTAATAAATGTGTCACTGGTGACATTAGGTTATTTGGGGTTTTACGATTTTACCCTTTGTTTAAAAACCACCATCAACAGGGTGAAAACTATTTCTGCCGGTTTTGGTAATTTGAGGTGTGTGGATGAGAAATGAGTCTAAACCTTAAACAAATGCACTACACGGGAGTGCTTGTAGATTCGAGAAATCAATTTGTGCAAATCCGGCCTAAACCAAGAAATGGTCGTTCCAGACTTATTTCGGTCACAAAATGAAGGAGATGGGGTTGATCTTAGGGAGGGAAGCGAAGAAGGTGTTGAGATTGTGAAGGTGTTGGCTATGTATGACTTGTATCAGAAAGCTGAACTGGCTTGCAGGATGTAAGCTATCAGTTCCGGTGTTTGAATACGATGGTATCAACACTTGCCTCTGTTGTCTGGACTTGCTCTCTTTTTTAGAAATAGGGAGGAGAACCTATTTATACAAGTCATTTGAGCCTTATTCACGTCTCTCATGGGAAGTGGAAGAAGTGGACTGATGGAGTAGTGGAGTTGTGTGTTGGTGTTACACGACCAGTCTTGCCCACTTCTCCTGTCATCTCTAACCGCCAGACCAATACCCCAGTATGTATCCCCCATTTTGTGACATGATTGATGTCTCGAGTGTGTGGATCGTGGTACCCACAGAAAGTAGCATGTAATGCTAGACTAAATAACTAAATTATTTAGGAAGTCGATACTTGTGAAGTATCGTGTGTATTCTACGCAGGTACTGCATCGAGTATATTCAGCATGTATGAAGCATCGATGTTTTTAAGGTTTACCGGAGTAAATCACGAATTTAAGCGTCTTGAAATAGCATCATGTCCAGCCATCTTCGAGTGATCGTTTGGAGGCTATACAGGTAAGCCCTGACTTGACCGATCACTCCATGTGGAAGAGTGGTGGACGGTGATTGTGGTGACGCCTCATTGATAGCCTAACTCATGTCTTAGGCTGTCCGTCCAAGCTGGTAAAGTTGGACGAACGAGATGACTTGCAACCCTCTTCTGCGACCGTCGGATTGGGGTTTAAGAGGTACGTAAGTTCCTTCTTTCAGCTTGGTCGAATCCAAGCATGGGAAGTGTTTTATAGAGGACCGATCATGCATGTGTGTAGACGACATCTTTGGTGTCCATGTTTATACTTCACTATCCCACGAAGATGCGATCTAGGCCACTCAAGTTTACCGGTAAAGAAGAGCGGTTGAGATCGATTTGCAACAGAAATCCCATGCTCCAAAGGATTCCTAAAGGGGCGGGGCATGCCACCTTCAGGGCGTACGAACCAAAACATCTATCCAGGGTCAGTCTTGGTCGGTCGGACATGGAGATAGATGGGCCCATATTGATCATGTTGATACTCTCCGGACCTGCTTAATCTATTCCTGGACCCTTCATCCAAGCTGGTGGAAACGGACGCTCGTGATCGATTAGCGACACATGTAATATGCTGCAAACCCTAATTAGGATTTTGGATTGGTCGTGCGTACACAACTTCAACCTAACGATTTGGTAGGCTAAGCTCCCCCTTTTGGGAGCCCGACCATATGGGACCCATATTGGGACCGTGGTGATCATGGTGATACCTGATTGACGGTCATGGGCTTGATCTAGGCCATCCAGATACGCCGGCGAAGTTGGATGGTCGTGATCAGTTTAAGACCCTTAGCGACCCTTAAAGCATCACGCCAGCCAGGTTATGGGTGAACGTTCACTCCTCCCTGGTTAGGTCATGAGATGGTCGGCTATACAGGTAGAAAGGGGGGCCCGCCGGTGTGCAGGACAAGCTTGTCCGACCGGTCATGGGGTAATCTACGCCGTCCAATTATGCCGGTGAAGTTGGACGGTCGTGGCCGTTTTGAGACTGTCGTTGGCGGTCTTGTGCGCACAAGCTTTTCCAAGCTGCTCCACACCCACCCAACCATCCTACTTTAGGGCTGGTGTTCGGTGGTTATTTGGGAGGCATGGTATGTATTCAACCGACTATGGCATAAACGGGCCCGGCCGGTGGTCATTAAGGTGGTGAATATTCCAATACCCGCTTGGGGTCATGGATTTAATCTAAGCCATCCAATCATGCTTTGGTGAGGTTGGATGGTCGTGATCGTTTATGATACCGATATGGTCAGTTCAAGTTCAAACATGCTCAATCGGGCTAGTATAACACACCGAGAGTTGTAGCCTCAGTATGGGTATTTCGTACATGTTTTATTATTAATGCTTGGAGATTCGTGTTGCTCTGCGAGAACAATACTCGGTCGTCATGTCGCACCGATAATGAGTACGAAATACGAGGCTGGTCATGCATTAATTAATAATGCTGTAAATTCACAAGGTATATGGGATTGTTGCTACATGCTCCAACCTGGATGAATTTTGTGTATTTAATTCACAGAATGCTGGGATTGTTGCCACATGCTCTATTCTAGGTGAATTAGTAAAGTGAAGAAGTATTCATCACTTATTAATGGCTTTATCTTTTGCAAGATGTTAGCGCATAATTTTGGCTTTTACTATTTCAGCCCTTAAATGAAAATCCACCATCAACATTAAGTCCCCTGCCTAGCGCATAATGGTTACGCTATTGTGGGGTAGGCATAAGATGGTGACAAGTTTGTATACAAAAATGACCAAGCTAAGGTGAATATACATTTATCGCATAGGCCGACATCGTCAGGTGTTGTCCTAGAACTGGTCGGTCCTGATTAGGATGGTGGAGGAGCAGGGCTTGATCTGGCGAGTCGCTTTGGTTTCCTCCGCACTATCTGGACAGAGCTTGGCATATCCCTTGTACTAGGTGTACTCCCCTTTGTTACACGGCAGCTTTCCTCAGATATATCCGATAAGCATCATTGACCGCTATCTTGAGTCGGTAACCTTTATAGGTGGCAAGTAGAGACTCCTTTTCTCCTGGGATTCTGTTGACTTGCTATATTATAAAGAAAAATTCTAAGGATTCTTCTCATCACATAGTCGTTCCTTTTGTATCTCAGGTATTGCTTCGTACTCATCTGATCTTCTGATTGACTGATGATGATACACATATTTTTGTGTGCCCATAACTTCTTTTTTCTTTGCAGCCTATCATGGAAGCAGCGGGCGATGATCATTCTGTAACTTCTCCAGAACAGAGTTTCGAAGTTGACAAACCTGAGACTAATGCGCACGAGGAGGTAATGGCTAAAATTGATCTCCCACTTCGTGAAGTTGGTCGTGCTATACAAGGGATGTCTGTTCTGCACCAGCGTATCACCAGGGGACGCATATGTGCCCTTTCAGCTGCGATCGACATGGAAGAACGGTGGAGGCATGAGGAAGCGTTGCGAGCACCAGTAAGCGCAAGGGCAGAAAGATTTGCAGCGCGGTTAAAGAGGCAGAGAGTGGAGCATAAACGGCCTCCGGATGAAGATAGGTGTGATTATCCAATCCAGGACGGTATGATAATCCTTGATTCTGACACGGACGGACCTGAGTTTTCGAAAGAAATCAGCGCAAACCCTAATGTTGATGTGGGCTTTGAGGAAAACTTGGAAGCTGATCTTTCCGATGATGATAGGATGGAGAACGTTGTTGCGGAAATATCTGAAGCGGAAGCTGAGGCTCTGAAGGGAGAAGCGGTAGCAGGTGATGGCGTTGAAGCAGGACCCAACAGTGGTGCATGCGCGTTTATTCTTCTTGACGGCTAAACCTCTTTGCTTCTTTTTCTCTTTTCAAGTGTATTCCCGTAATTTTTGAACCTCTTTCTTGTACTCAGTGGCGGCTGAGTTCAAGATCTTTCTTCTGTTTGCTTACCATTGGATAAAGGTTTATGTCATAACCCCTCGTTAAGATTGCATCTGTATGTGATCCTGACGTGAGATCTCCTTGGTCTTCTTTGCGTATGGCTCAAATCATTTTCCTTTTGTGCACACATTCTATTTCCTTCTTCCCATGAGATGTTTGCTTAGGGTTTCCTTCCTTGCTCTAGTGGGTTGATTTAGGTTGACTCAAGACTTTGTGTTTTTAGGGGTAGAGAGGTTCTCAGATGGAAATTACATTTCAATTAAATTGAAAATTGAAAATTGAAACTCTAACTATGAATGCAAGTATTGCAATCATTTTCTGGAGGAATTACAAATATGACATGAAATTGTAAAAGGAAACACACTGGAGGAAATAGCACAGCGTTTTAAAGTGTGGAGGACGCTGGAAAGTGGTAGCACAACGTCTTAAGTTCGGTAGGGTTTGAGCCATTGTGAGTGAATTGTTATGCCTTCTAGTTTATCAGTGTTGATGAGCTTGCAGTAGCCGCCCAGGATAACATCGGCTACCGTGCACGGTTCATCTTCTCTTTCGGGTGAGTCGGGTGGAGTGCTCATTTTCACCATCATGCTCCCAACCTTGAATGCAGTCGTCTTCGTTACCAGATCTCCAATTCCAAATGGGTTTGGGCGTGCAGATACCTGGACCTTGGCCTTATCGTCTTTGACCAAGACAACCTCTAAGCTCTTGATAAAACGTTTGAAGGGGCCGGCTTCCCATTCACATCTCTTAGCCGGGGTTGGTTTGTTGGTTGGAGCCAGTCCCCAGGACTTATCAGAGTGAGGAGTGATTGGTTGCAAGAAGGGTTGCATGATGAGACTTACTTGAGCTCGGAACCTCTTAATGTATGCTCAATGGGCTCTCTTCAGGAAATTGTGTCACATTGGCAAGCTGCAGGTGCGGCAACGGACAACCTTCAGGTCCAAACGGCTTGTTAGAGATCCTTTCAGGTGTCGTAACCGGTAGAGGGAAAACTCCCAGTGTTGTCGTGTACCCAAGAGCGTCCTAGGATTATGTCGTAATTCAGATGCTCCCTGACTATGTAGAACTTTGCTTGTGTCGAGGCATCGCCCAATTTTACTTCAAGATCGATGTATCCATATGCATCTCTCGAGTTCTCCTTCCGGAGTCTTAATCACAATTGGGTTGCGAGTAGCCTCCCTGTTTTGAAATCTTTGATGCTTTTAAGGTCCGGAGAGTGATGATGTTGAATTCGTAGGCCGTATCGATCAATGTGTTATCGAACTCGATGTCCTTCAAACGGCAACGGTTAAGAGTCCCCAATTTCCCTTGCTTGCATCTTCCAAAGAAGGACCGAGGTTTCGAGACCGCTTCCTCTTCCGTATACAAGCGCTCGCCCGAGACAACGCGGTTGAGGGCTGCAAATATGTCCTGACGTTGTGCTTTGGAGAAGTACAAGATCTCGCATAAATGTTACATCATAGATTGTACAGTCTTGCGAACGGAATCCCCAGAAATCATGCAGTTCCTGATAGGAAGAGGATCTCTACGAAAACCTTCATCTCCAAGCTGGAGTTCTCCCGTCTCTATCTTTTCCCTGAAGATTTGTTTCAGCCTGTTGCAGTCTTTGGTTGGATGGTGAACGAACCTATGGTAGCGACAGTACTTGGGATCCGCCATATCTTTCTCGGTTGGTGGGCGTCGATAGGAGGCGCTTTGATGGCATCGTCTTGAATCCATGCCTCCAAGAGTTCCACTACTTCATTCATGGGGAATGGGAAACCTGTATCTTCGGTGTCTTGTGCAGGGGTCTTGCCCGCTCCCTTTTGAGAAGAATTCATGTGCGCTGGAGCCGCACGCTTGGGTTGTTGTTATGTTGCTGAAGCTTTCCTTTTTCCTCCTTCGCCTACCACGCTCACGTAAGGACCACCGTTGTATTGTTTGTTTGTCGGTGTGTCCGCTTCCTCGACTCTCACGTGGATCTTCATTTCGAACGACCCTGGTTCTCTCTAGCAACGCCGGGGCGGTTGTGGCTGACCGTTTGGCAGCTTCATGGAGTTCGAAGAACGTCTGAAAGCCCATATTCTCTAGTAAAGCGCGATATATGGGTATCATCCCGTTGATGCACAATCCACCACCGACGTTCGGTGATGTTCGGATCATGACAATCTAGCGCTTGAGTTCTGAACCTCTTAACGAAGTCGTTCGGATGCTCGTTGTTCCGCTGAGAGACTCTCCCTAGATCTGAAAAGGTGATCTGCTCGGACACGAAGAAATATTTCCTGTAGAAAGCACCGATCATCTCCCCCCAATTGGATATGCTGTCAGGTGTGATGTTGTTGTACCGGGTGTATGCCCTTCCCGTAAGTGATTTCGAGAACTCTTTCAGGCGGAGAACATGATTGTACTCATGCTCTCCCAAGGATTCCAAAAATCGAGAAACGTGTTCACGAGCGTTACCAGTACCATCGTAGAGGGAGAACTGAGGAGAGGTGTATCCTCTTGGAATAGGGATTCGTTGCATATCTTGAGGGTACGGCGGTTGATGTTGGTGTGCATCCATCAGATTTCCTTTGCCTCGGTTTTGGAGAGGTCGTTCCAGGTCCTCACGTGTGATGAAGTTGGATGGCTGGTCCCTCTCTCTTGGGCGTTCAGGAGCAACACGAGCTTCTTCACTCATGTGGGTCCGAGTGGAAACGCCTGCTCCGGGTGTATTGAAGGCACCTCTTGCTGGCTCTAAGGGTTGCTGTGAATCTTGTGGCAATCGTTCAGTTAAAGTTTTAAGGAAAGTGAGTACCTCTTTCTGAGTTTCGGCCATATCCGTTTGAGTCTTAGCAAGAATTTCCTTCTTCTCCATCAAGTCTGCAATGGTAATAGACGGTGGCTCTCCTCTTGTGCCTCTGGCTCCTCGTCCTGATGAAGGAGTGAAAGTTGTTGCTCTGGTGACCACTGGAGGCGTTATACTTGAGGATATGCCGGGATTTGCGGCTGCTCTGGCTCTAGTGATGGGGGGCGTTACACCCACTGGAATGTCTCCTGCTCCGCTAGCGTTGGTGATAGGAGTAACGGCTCCACGAGATGTATTGACCACCATTAGCTCCACCGACGGTACATCGACACCGGAGTGTTATCCGTACTAGCTCCATCAGGATTGATTGCTGATCCAGACCTGAGTTCTACCATCTTGAAATGAAATGCTGATTGAATTGATTCTAAGATCTACCCTTTTGAAATTGATAAAATTGGATCGGATTTCAAAGAAATTGACTTTACAACCGAGAGATTAACCTCCCACTGTGGTCGCCAATTGTTTATGGGTGAAAACTATTTCTGCCGGTTTTGGTAATTTGAGGTGTGTGGATGAGAAATGAGTCTAAACCTTAAACAAATGCACTACACGGAAGTGCTTGTAGATTCGAGAAATCAATCTGTGCAAATCCGGCCTAAACCAAGAAATGGCCGTTCCAGACTTGTTTCGGTCACAAAGTGAAGGAGATGGGGTTGATCTTAGGGAGGGAAGCGAAGAAGGTGTTGAGATTGTAAAGGTGTTGAGATTGTGAAGGTGTTGGCTATGTATGACTTGTATCAGAAAGCTGAACTGGCTTGCAGGATGTAAGCTATCAGTTCCGGTGTTTGAATATGATGGTATCAACACTTTCCTCTGTTGTCTGGACTTGCTCTCTTTTTTAGAAATAGGGAGGAGAACCTATTTATACAAGTCATTTGAGCCTTATTCACGTCTCTCATGGGAAGTGGAGGAAGTGGAGTGATAGAGTAGTGGAGTTGTGTGTTGGTGTTACACGACCAGTCTTGCCCACTTCTCCTGTCATCTCTAACCGTCCATGACTTCCTTACACGTTCTTGTGATGGCTCGTTGCACGCTGCACGCTGTAAACCGCCAGACCAATACCCCAAAGATGTATCCCCCGGTTTGTGACATGATTGATGTCTCGAGTGTGTGGATCGTGGGATCCACAGAAAGTAGCATGTAATGCTAGACTAAATAACTAAATTATTTAGGAAGTCGATACTTGTGAAGTATCGTGTATATTCTACGCAGGTACTACATCGAGTATATTCAGCATGTATGAAGCATCGTTGTTTTTAAGGTTTACCGGAGTAAGTCACGAATTTAAGCGTCTTAAAATAGCATCATGTCCAGCCATCTTCGAGTGATCGTTTGGAGGCTATACAGGTAAGCCCTGACTTGACCGATCACTCCATGTGGAAGAGTGGTGGACGGTGATTTTGGTGACGCCTCATTGATAGCCTAACTCATGTCTTAGGCTGTCCGTCCAAGCTGGTAAAGTTGGACGGACGAGATGACTTGCAACCCTCTTCTGCGACCGTCGGATTGGGGTTTAAGAGGTATGCAAGTTCCTTCTTTCAGCTTGGTCGAATCCAAGCATGGGAAGTGTTTTATAGAGGACCGATCATGCATGTGTGTAGACGACATGATGGTGTCCATGTTTATACTTCACTATCCCACGAAGATGCGATCTAGGCCACTCAAGTTTACCGGTAAAGAAGAGCGGTTGAGATCGATTTGCAACAGAAATCCCATGCTGCAAATGATTCCTAAAGGGGCGTGGCATGCCACCTTCAGGGCGTACGAACCGAAACATCTAGCCAGGATTTGTCTTGGTCGGTCGGACATGGAGATAGATGGGCCCACATTGATCATGTTGATACTCTCCGGACCTGCTTAATCTATTCCTGGACCCTTCATCCAAGTCGGTGGAAATGACGCTCGTGATCGATTAGCGACACATGTAATATGCTTTGCAAACCCTAATTAGGGTTTTGGATCGGTCGTGCGTACACAACTTCAACCTAACGATTTGGTAGGCTAAGCTCCCTTTTTGGGAGCCCGACCATGTGGGACCCATATTGGGACCATGGTGATTATGGTGATACCTGACTGACGGTCATGGGCTTGATCTAGGCCATCCAGATACGCCGGCGAAGTTGGATGGTCGTGATCAGTTTAAGACCCTTAGCGACCCTTAAAGCATCACGCCATCCAGGTTATGGGTGAACGTTCACTCCTCCCTGGTTAGGTCATGAGATGGTCGGCTATGCAGGTAGAAAGGGGCCCCGCCGGTGTGCAGGACAAGCTTGTCCGACCGGTCATGGGGTAATCTACGCCGTCCAATTATGTCGGTGAAGTTGGACGGCCGTGGCCGTTTTGAGACTGCCGTTGGCGGTCTTGTGCGCACAAGCTTTTCCAAGCTGCTCCACACCACCGGTCAACCATCCTACTTTAGGCTGGTGTTCGGTGGTTATTTGGGAGGCATGGTATGTATTCAACCGACCCCGGGGCATAAACGGGCCACTGGTGGTCATTAAGGTGGTGAATATTCCAATACCTGCTTGGGGTCATGGATTTAATCTAAGCCATCCAATCATGCTTTGTGAGGTTGGATGGTCGTGATCGTTTCGAGACTGATATGGTCAGTTCAAGTTCAAACATGCTCAATCGAGCTAGTATAACACACCGAGAGTTGTAGCCTGTATGGTTATTTCGTACATGTTTTATTATTAATGCTTGGAGATTCGTGTTGCTCTGCCGAGAACAACACTCGGTCGTCATCTTTGCACCTGGTAATGAGTACAGAAATACGAGGCTGGTCATGCATTAATTAATAATCTTTGTAAATTCACAGGGTATATGGGATTGTTGCTACATGTTGCAACTTGGATGAATTTTGTGTATTTAATTCACAGAATACTGGGATTGTTGCCACATGCTCTATTCTAGGTGAATTAGTAAAGTGAAGAAGTATTCATCACTTATTTATCTTTTGCAAGATGTTAGCGCATAATTTTGGCTTTTACTATTTCATCCCTTAAATGAAAATCCACCATCAACAGCGTTTGAATGTGGTCAAAGGACCTTTAAGCTAAACTAAAAATTATTAAAAATTTATGACTAGAATTATACTATAAGCTAAAAAATTATTAAAAATTTATGAATAGAATTATACTCAGTTAGGATCTATAATGTATAATCAGAATAATTTTTGGGTTTGAACCGTGTTCAGTAAAAATCTTGAAGTGAACTGATGTATGTTTATGTTTTACGTTTGTTCCTTGAAAACGTGATTCCTTTGGATTGAATCTGAACGTTTAACAGTGAAATTAATTTTTTTGACTAGAGTTTTCTAGGGTTCATATGGATTAAAAATCACGTCAAAGTAACGGTTAGATCTTCCTAAAAGAATTTTTATGTATCCGTTGCGACAGAAATTCTAAATTGAACATAAATAAAGATTAGACAACCAAATGGTCATTTGGGCTTGAGAAAAGACGAGGGTACCCAAATACACCACAATCTTTTATTTATCCACCTATAAGTCCTCTTACCGAAAGTGATCGTCTATGGACAAATTCCAGACAATGCAACAAATCGGTAATCACACTTTGTGTGATTGTCTATGGATACGAGATCGAGACAATACGACAACCAAAGTGTGGTAATTGATAATAGGTTCGGACTTAACCAAACTCTATAGGATCACTATCAAGTATGTACGGACTTAACGTTTGTGTAATTTACTTTAAATTATATAAACAAATATAATTGCGGAAAATAAAAGTAAATCACACAGCAAGATTTTGTTAACGAGGAAAACTGCAACTGTAGAAAAACCCCGGGACCTAGTCCAGAATTGAATACTCTCAGAATTAAGCCGTTATACAAAATATAAACCAACTTCGTATAGTTGATACCAAGCAACTACCCCTAGTTCACTTAGTTTCCTCAGTATCCCTGCGCTTCAGACTTCGATGAGTGCACGCACTGGAAGAGTTCTTTTGGATCGTATTCCAAACAGTAAAGGAACAACAAATCTGTTTGGTAATAACTCTTTCGATTCTTTCAAGATAAAGATATCTCAAGTCATACACAAAGGCTCTTCCATTTAATCTAATAAAATCCTTTTCCTAGTTAGATCAATCTATCCATTTAATCGATTAGACTTGAATAACCGAATCCTCCAATTTGATAAGTCTAACTAAGATCATAATTAACTTAGTTTCTCTCATCCAGAATCGATTTGGACTAAACAAATGATCTCGTATTTCGTTAAGCCATAAATAATACATACAAAATAAATAAATTGACTTGCACAATTATTTTCTTAACCGGAAGAAATTGAAACAAACATAGACATTATAGCACCGCAATTGCACCGAATTTCGTTAAGCAAAAACACTTGATACCCAACAATAAAGAATATACCAAACAATAACCAAATAAATTGACACTGAAAAGACGAGGGTACCCAAATACACGACAGTCTTTAAATTATCCACCTATAAGTCCTCTTACCGAAAGTGATTGTCTATGGACAAAGTCGAGACAATACGACAAATCGGTATTCACATTTTGTGTGATCGTTAATGGATACGAGATCGAGACAATACAACAATCAATGTGTGATTACTTGATAATAAGTTCAGACTTAACCAAACTCTATAGGATCACTATCAAGTAATACGGAGTTAACGTTTGTGTATTTTACTTTTAATTATAATAAACAATTATAATTGCGGAATTAGAAAAGTAAAAGACACAACAAGATTTGTTAACGAGGAAACCGCAAATGCAGAAAAACCCCGGGACCTAATCCAGAATTGAATACTCTCAGAATTAAGCCGCTATACAAAATCTAAGAAACTTCGTATAGTTGAGACCAAGCAACTAAACCTATAGTTCACTTAGTTTCTTCAGTATCCTGCGCTTCCGACATTCAATAATCGCGCGCACTGGAACAATTCCTTTGGATCGTATTCCAAACAGTAAAGGAACGACAAATTTGTTTGGTAACAACTCTCTTGATTCTTTCAGATGAAGATATCTCAAGTCATACGCAAAGGCTCTTTCGTTTAACCAATAAACTTCTTTGCCTGGTTAGATCAATCTATCCAACAACTACCGAAGTAGCAGAGTTAAGATTTGCAATCAATCAATATAGAATCAAACAAGAAATTATAAGGTGATACCGATCTTACACAAATAACCAATCGAATAAATTCGATTCTAGTTGGATCCCAGCCAATCAAGGTTTGTGCACACCCAAAGATATAGAAACCAAATCAGAAATCTTCTTTGTCTTCAAATCTTCTTTAATCTTCAATAAACACCTGCACAACACCACTTGAATCTCTTGTGATCAATCATGCACAGAACGGAGTCTGTTAACAATAGGATTATCACAGGACGTCTTTAGATCTACAAACAGTTATAAAGATCCCGTCGACACTTCGATCTTGTTTGAGTGAATCTTATATCAGAAGAGAAGATTCTCAAGAATAAACAAACTAGGTGCAATCAAAGTTCAACAACCGTTAGTCAATCAAATCAATCGAAAACTAAAATAAACTGCAATTATCTAGTTTCCCACCAAAGGTACTCGTAGAGCTTCTTGATCCCACAGAAGTCTTTAAACGAGCGGTCATAAGAGATTTCGCCTAATTAGGGTACTTTCCTCTCCGGATAGACGGCTCCACCAGAAACAACAAAAGATGAAGTTTTCCTGGCTCTTAGGATAGTTTGCTCGAAATGCAAACTTGGGTATTTATAGACCAAGGATGTTTGGACACCAAGGAATTTCTAAGACCGAATATTCTCAAGATATGCAATAAATGCCCAAATCGGTTTTCATAATTCCTGGAAATGCTTTGTCCAATATTTCCGAATTCTCTCATAGAAAATCTCCAATTAGTAAATGCACATTACCAATTTTTATTTTCTAGAGATATGTGTTTAATTGCTGGTAATTAAAGCATATAAAACTAACAACCTTAATTAAAAGATTCTTAATTTATTTCGGACCGGGATCTCCTTGAGTTATTAAGGAATATCTTTGAACAATAAAAGATAAGAGTTACTGATCATGTTCAAAGTATGTCGACATGTTTTCTTTGTAAATCCTCTTTTATATTTACAATCTTGGAATCAATTATACCACACTTCTAAACAAGTTTAGAATTGTTCATCTGTATTCCAAGACAACTATGTGATTGATCAAATATCAATTCACTAATCATGGGTTTACGGTTTTACCAAATACAAGGATTCGGTTCTACCTTAATATGGTTACTGGGACCGTTTACATCAGTTACCAGGATAGGTTACAATAATTACCATGACCAGTTACCATATACTCATGGTATTACTTGTGATTGGTTACACAAGTCACTAGGATCGGTTACACCAATTACCAGGATCGGTTACACCAATTACTAGGACCAGTTACACCAATTACAAGGATCGATTACACAACTCTTTTGTGATCGGTCACACCAATTACTTGGATCGGCCACACCAATTACAAATTTTGATCATACCATCTCAGGTGATTACTTAGGATCGGTTACACTAATAAAAGTCATAACAAATCATAAGTCAGGCACTGTGACTAGTTATACCAAGATACATACCAAGTTATGATCAGTTCTACTAACTCACACATATTGGTAATCCAAAGAAATGCAATGAATAACAAAACCAATAAGCCTAGCGATTTCCTTTGATTCATAAACAAGTTCATGAATGTACTTCCTTTAAACAAATGTAAACATTGTTTCCTAGGACGAAATCTTCACCTTTACCCATACATATAATCACAATAGCAGTCATACGATTATGTCGATGTCATATATACGAAGTTCAAAAGATAAGCGTTATACTTCGTATCCTAATTCCTTAACACTATGATCATGTGATCATGTCTCACTACTAGAGTATAATCATCCACAGCTTTGCAGTTATGTTTTTAATATAGCACGACTTGAAAGATACGTTATGAATGAAACAGTTCAAGTCAAATATTACTAACCTCAAGAGGAAGGATGATGTCGTCGTTGTAGCTTGTTACTTCTTCACATTCTTCAAGTCTTCGAGCAATACTTGTATGTCTCATAATCCTAGACTTTTTAGTCTAACCTATACGAAGTTGTCTCTAGTACATAATCAAGTGACTCTTTAGATGAGTTTTGATTCACTAAAATATGACAACCAAACTTGACATACCAACTTGGTGGGTTCAACCGAGCTATGCTCTAACAATCTCCCCGTTTGTCAATTTTAGTGACAAAACTCTTAATACATATGGATACACAAATTCCAAGAATTCATTACACATACGCTTTATTCCAAGTTTCAACAACACAATAACATGCATATATTCAATCCATAAATGCCGCTGTTGACATTTGAATAACAAAGCAAATACTACCCCTATAGGTAAGATATGTAGATTTTCAATCCAAACATCTTTGTTATTCCCCTTTGTAGTCAAGATAACTATAATAGCAATATGATATGTTGTTCCCCCTTAGTCAATGCTTTACTCTTTCGTTAGATACAACGTTTAAGCACAATTGTCCTTTTCCTTAGTGATTACAAATCACTTGTTTATTCCATATATTTCTCCCCATTTTTGTCACAAAATGACAAAGGTTCGAGCAAATAAAGGTCAAACCGAAAGCATCTTACAAATCTAAAAGACTTGTACAACCTATAAGAGTTAAGCACGAAGGTTTAACATACCATTTTAGATAACCAATATCAAAACCGAAACTACAAGTAATTTGGTTTTAATATGTTATCAAGGAAACAATTGCATAAAGCAATTTTCCCTAATAGTTTAACAAATTGACTAAGAAACTTAGTTCCTTGCTAAACCAATTGTACAAATACAATTGCTTATTTCGATAAGTCCAAAAAAAGATCAGAATTAACTTTATTTTTCTCATCATGCTCTAATTATTTAGACAATAACTTAGACCTTTCACTTTAGACAAGACAAGTACTAGTTTAGTTAACTAGTATTTCTTGTCAAGGCATTCAATTAGACTTGAATAACCGAATCCTTCACTTTGATAAGTCTAACTAAGATTAGAACTTAGTTTCTCTTATCCAGAATCGAACTGGACTAAACAAAAAATCTCGTATTTTGTTAAGCCATAAACAATATGTTAGAGCATAGCTCGGTTGAACCCACCAAGCGTTGGTATGTCAAGTTTGGTTGTCATATTTTAATGAACCAAAACTCATTTAAAGAGTCGCTTGATGATAAGTGCATATTTCACATATATTTGGTGTTAATTCCATGCTAGTATTTGTTGGTTTTCTTGCAAATTATTGTATATTACATTTGGTTTCTTGTATTTGTCATTCATTAGGTGAATCATCCAAAAAGAAGTGAAAATAGCTACAAAAGTGAATTCACAAGTGAAGAAGGGCCAAAGACCCAGTGAAACTCGTTCAAATGCAAGATTTCTACTTTTCATTGTGTAGAGGACGAGAAGATGAAGACAATGGCGAAAGAACGGAGTCATTCTGAGTTCGTATGAAGAAGTTATGAGCAAAACAAGAACTTGGAAGACTAAGGGCTAAATGGTCATTTCATAGAGAAGTGCTATTGGCACCCCCGCTGTACGTTAAGGGGTAGTCATTCTGTTAAGGGGCAATCAAGTTCAAGGGAACTGCTAAAGGCATTTCGATCTCTTACAAAAGGGGAGGCAGAAATTCAAAATATGTTGAAGGCACCCAGCCTATCTGCTCAGGGCACTTCGTCTTCCCTCTTCCTAAACAGAACACAAGCAATGGCAGATGGAACTCGATGATCATGATGATCACGATGATGATGAATCTTGATTAACAGTATATTAGAATTGAATACATCACTGGGTTCAGGAGAATGATATGAATCTTGGGTAGGATCCTGATTTCACATCAGGGGTGTGCAGCCATCATAATCAGAGAATGCCGATGATCGTGATGATCAAGATGGGAATGATTTGGAGTGATTCTCGAATCCGAATGGGTCATTAGGTTATTGAAGGTGTTAGAAGAGATGGGTCGTGCTTGGAAATGGTGTTAACAGATCGGTGATGGTGCTGCCGTCGATTATCGACAGTGATTGTAAATTGCTGTAGAAGTGCGATTCATGGCAGCGATGGAAAGTTCGAGTTGCTGTAAGATGAAGTAGAACTCAAGGAACAACATGGAAGAAATAATGGCAGCCACTGCCATTGGAATGAAGCAGTGATGAAGAACAGAGAATGGTGTTGGTCATGCGCTGACCGGTGATCGTGGTGATGGCAGAGAATATGGTGTGCTCGGTTTGTATGGGGTGAGTTAGAAGATTAAGATGGCAGAAATGCTTCGGATATCAGGGAAGGAGGAGCTCGAGTTAGCTGCTGTGATTGTAACGGGGAATGGTCGATGACGATGACTTCTGCCATTTGCTGATGAGGAATGACGTCATCCGTGGGACCCACGCGTGATGAGGGAAGTCCAAGAGTCGTACAAATCAGAAGAAAAGATGTACGCAAGCACGTGGTAGGGTTGGGTTTGCATCACTTCTGCCCAAGTTCTGACGCGTAGAGAGTAAGGTGATGATTGTGCACACTGCGGTTCACTGAAGCTGGATAGATCGAAGGTGCAGATGAAGTATAAGGATTCATCAGAGGATCGAATGGATCAGAAGACATTTGCGCAATACTAGAATACACTGCGTCGCACCCAATAATCAGAACCTATTTTGTGATAACTATCACCGACTTTGAATCTCTATCTTGTGCGACTTTTGTGGATCGGCTAGGGTATTTGATGCCTATAAATAGCTACCTAAACAAAAAGAGAAAGAACTTCTTATTTATTTTTTTATTATTTCTTTGGTAGTTAGAGGGACAACTTTTGGTAGAGAGAAAAAGACACAAAAATAGGGGGGATCTCTCTTTTGCCTCTACTTTTGGTTCTAGGGTTTAGAAACATGATGGGTTTTCTCTTCCTTCTTGTTATGAACTCCATGAATATGAGCTAGAGTTTTCTTTTGGTTATGGATTAGTTGGACTTCCAAACATGAGTTTTTGTTCAATAAATTAGTTTTCTCTCATATTATCGTTTATGATTCACCATTAATATTGTCATATGATTGAATGTTTGTTTTGTCAAGTTGCAAATTGGTAGAACTCACATGCATGTCTTTTGCTAGATTAGGGTTATTATACGCAAAAGTGATAATTCCTGATTTGAAGTAGCATAAATATGATTATAGTTTGTAGTGATATATTCTTATGATCATATGTGAACCATAACCTTTGTTAAATCGGATTAGTGCTTTTACACGTTCGATTGCTTTGATTGGCCTGATTTCATAGAACCTAATGCATCTAGGGAATTAAACTTGATTAGTGCTTTTACACGTTAGGTTGTTCTTTTAGATAGAATTCATATTCGCATCTTTTAATGTGTTTGTTGATGACAAGAGGAGATTAGCGGGATATTCTTGCGATCAAGGTATTCTAGGGCCTTTGATAAAAGTTGAGATTAAAATATCAATTCTAGTTATTGTGTTGAAAACATGTTTGTGATTGAAGACGAAATCCATGACCAATACTTTCTCATCCTTGATTTGCGTGTTTACTTTTTATTGTTTGCTTTTATTTAGTTTATTATATAAAAATCACAAAACCCCCGGTGTTATTTATAGGGAACCGAAACATATTGACAACCTAGTCCTCTCTGTGGGAACGATCCTTTCTTGCCCTTGCTTCATTATATATTTTGAGTAGTAAGAAAGTGTAAATTATTTTTGTGTCGGCTGACAACCGGTCACTTGATTATGTACTAGAGTCAACTTCGTATAGGTTAGCTTGAAAGTATTAGGATATGAGACATTACAAGTATTACGTGAAGACTTGAAGAAGTGAAGAAGTAAGGAGCTACAACGACGACATCATCCTTCCACTTGAAGTTAGTAATATTTGACTTGAACTGTTTCATTCCCCAACTTATCTTTCAAGTCGTGCATATTGAAAACAAAACTGTGAAGCATGAGTGATTAAACTCTAGTTAGACATAGTATTAAGGAATACAATACGAAGTATAAAGCTTATCTTTTGAACTTCGTATATAAGACATCGACATAATCGTTTAAATGCTATTGTGATTATGTATGGGTATGAGGTGAAGATTTCATCATAGGAAACAATGTTTTACATTTGTTTAAAGGAAGTAAATTCATGAACTTGTTTTGTGAATCGAAAGGGAAATCGCTAGGCTTATTGGTATTGTTATTCATTGCATATCTTTTGAACTACCAATATGTGTGATTAGTATAACCGCTCATGACTTGTTTATGTTCTTGGTAAAACTATTCACAAGGCCTGACTTTTGTATTGGTATGACTTTTATTAGTGAAACCGATCTTTAGTAATCACCTGAGATGGTATGATCGATTTAGTGTTATTGGTATGACCAACTCTAGGCAAAGGGGAACCGATCCTAGTAAGAGGTGCAACCGATCACAAGAGGGGAATCGATCCTTGTAAGAGGTGCAGCAAGTTTCTAGATATTGGGAACCGATCCTATGAACATGTGCAACACGTTTTTAGACATTGAGAACTGATCCTATGGACATGTGCAACAAATACAACTTAGATACCATATAAATGTGGGAACCGATCCAAGTACCTAGTCAACCTAATTTTGGAAAGCTAGTGTGACTAAATCTAGTACCCACATGGAGGTAGAACCGAAACTTGTTTTGGTAGAACCGTGAAACCCGTGTTTGGTGATTGAGTGTTCTTGATCAATCACATAGTTCTTGGAAGTCAGATGAACCAATTCTAAACTTGTTTGAAAGTGTGGCAGATCGATTCCAAGATAGTAAATATGAAAGATGATTTACTAAGTTAAGATGTCGACATACTTTGAAGATGTGCAGTAACGCTTATCTTTTATTGTTCAAAGATATTCCTTAATAGCTAAAGGAAAATCCCGGATCAAAAATTAAATTGAGAATCTTTTAATTAAGGTTTTTAATTTTAATTTTGGAAAATTAAAATTAGTAATGTGCATTTACTAGTTGGAGATTTTCTAAGATATTTTCGGTCATTATTTGGACTAAGCATTTCCAGGAATTATGGAAACCGAATTTGGAAATATATTGCATATCTTGAGAATATTTTCGGTTTTGGAAATTCCTTGGTGTCCAAACTTCCTTGGTCTATAAATATCAAAGTTTGCATTTCGAGCAAACTAATCCTCGTGAGCCAGCAAAACTACCTAGTTGTGTTGTTACTGGTGGAGCCGCCTATTCGGAGAGGAAAGTAACCTAATTAGGCGAAATCTCTTACGGCCGCTCGGTTTAAAGACTTCTTTGGGATTGAGAAGCTCTATTAGTACCGTTGGTGGGAAGCTAGATAATTGTGGTTTATTATTAGTTTTCGATTGATTTGATTGACTAACGGTTGTTGAACTTTGATTGCACCTAGTTTGTTTATGCTTGAGAATCTTCTCTTCTGATATAAGATTCACTCAAACTAGATCGAAGTTTGGACGGGGATCTTTAGACTGTTTGTAGATCTAAAGACGTCTTGTGATAATCCATTATTAACAGACTCCGTTTTGTGTGTCATTGACCCAAGGAAATTAAAAACACAAAAAGGTCGTATTTTTCGACACAAAGAATTTTTGCTACGTAAAAATTTTCACAAGGAATTTTTTTTGGCTCAATAAATTTTAGATCTTCATAGAGAAACAATTTAGAGCACAAAGGTAGCAGGCAACATAGTTGCAACGAAAAACTTCTTTAATAAAAAGAGAACAACAAAGAACGACATTAGACACAATCAATACTTAAGCAAATTTGTTTGCGAACAATAGTTTAGCTATGGACGATGAGAAAATAGCTCAACTAGACAGAAGCAATTTTGCCAACAATATACCTGATTAATAACACATCTTACTCCACTGGATTTTTATGAGTAAGTTTCCAATCCTTGTGATTAATTAACACAAGTATGAGCACTACGCTCATCAATTGAAAAGTGTTTATGGTTGGGTCTCTTTTTCCTTTCAAATCTAGGAAGGAATCCCTTTTGATTTGAGAAATTATCATAAAACTTATTGTCATCAAAATACGAGACATAGTTTGAGTTCTTACCAGAGGAGTTTTGACTTGAGGAGGTAGACAAACTGTTGACAATTTCTTTATAACCTTTAATTATCTCCTTCAGGTTATCTCGCATATCATCATTTTTGCCCCTTTCTCCTGGAATTTTGTTCACATCAAAAGTAGCATTATCTCCTCTTTTAACAGAAGAAAAGACTTGATCTTTCCTTAGACGAATTTTGTTAAGACGTATGTTCTGCCTCTGAGCATTTGAGCAACTTATTGAACTGACCTTCCTGGTAGCATACACACAAGGTAAGTACGAAAACCAATTGGTTTAGACATACGAATGTCAGTTACACCTTTGAGAATTAAGTCTAAGGTGTGTTGAAGTTGAACAAAGGAATTTTTATTCAACCTAGAGTTTCCCTTTTGTTTATATCAGAACTTTTTTCCTCACAAAAGAGACATACTTTCTGATCACAAGAGTGATTAGATAGTTCAGTCTTAACAACCTCGTTTGGAGATTTGTTCCTTCCATGTGATGTGGAACATCCTTGATTAGAGGAGGTGACAAACACATTTTTTTCTGATAGGAAGAGATTCTGATTTTACTTCTGAACAAGAAACTTCTTCAGTTGCAGCATAAGTACATGGTATATTAGACTGCTTAGAGCATCCTTGAATAGAGAGTTTACTCAAGCGGTGTTCAATTTCCAAAGCATCCTTTTTGAGGCTTGCCTCGAGAACCATACGTGAAGAATGATCTTCAGTATTTTATTTGAAATTACAGTCTCTTACTACACCAAGAAGAAAATTGATATGTTTTTTCAACCGATTAAATCTATCAGCTTGGATTCTAACAAGATTTAGAATCAGTTCACTCTCTTCAGCTATTTCCCTTTCATTAGAAGAGATAGACTCTTTTGAAGGGTAATCGGAATAACACATGTCAGTGTCTGTCTGTCTCGTCCGAACACTAAGTTCGTCTATATTTGAGATTGACGAATCTTTCTCTTTAATAGATACAGTTGAGAAAGAATTTGTATTTCTGGTGATGCGTTTATCGGAGATAGTACTCTTGTCCATAGAGTCAGATCGCTACAAACACAGAATTGTAAGGTCTTTAAACGTGTTTGCCTGTTCTGATACCAATTGAAAAAGCGGGGGTACAACAACCACACCCAATATTTCGCTTAGAAATCTGTATGGACTAACTCCAATATACTTTTAAGAGAATCAACTAGACAGTCAGACTCAATCTTAATAAAAGTATATCAAAGAGTTATATCTCACTTTCTCGATTCAATACTTACTCAAGCAAATAGAAATCTGCGAGTCTAATTGAATACAAGAGAAATCACTTGAATGGTACCAAAGACCAATGTTCAAGGATCAATCATTTTCAATCAACAACCAAAGGTTGGATTTCCCAATTGATCGATTCAACGCACAACCTGTGATATTTCAATGATATAACAAAATATAATGCGGAAAAAAAATAACACAGACACCAGAAGTTTCATTAACGAGGAAACCGCAAATGCAGAAAAACCCCGGGACCTAGTCCAGATTGAACACACACTGTATTAAGCCGCTACAGACACTAGCCTACTACAAACTAACTTCGGTCTGGACTGTAGTTGAACCCCAATCAATCTCACACTGATCCAAGGTACAGTTGCGCTCCTTACGTCTCTGATCCCAGCAGGATACTACGCACTTGATTCCCTTAGCTAATCTCACCCACAACTAAGAGTTGCTATGACCCAAAGTCGAGGACTTTAATAAAAAAAATTGTATCACACAGAAAAGTCTACGGTAATAGATAAATCTGTCTCCCACAAAAATACCTACGAGTTTTTGTTCCGTCTTTTGATAAATCAAGGTGAACATGAACCAATTGATAACCCGGACTTATATTCCCGAAGAACATCCTAGAATTATCAATCACCTCACAATAATCTTAATCGACTAGCGAAAGAAGATATTGCGGAATCACAAACGATGAGACGAAGATGTTTGTGACTTATTTTAATCTTGCCTATCGGAGAAATCAATCTCAAGCCAATCTTACGATTGTACTTAGTACGATAGAAACAACAAAATCAGATCATGCAACTACAAAGAAAATAGTTGGGTCTGGCTTCACAATCCCAATGAAGTCTTCAAGTCGTTATCCTACAGGGTCTCGGTAGAAACCTAAGGTTAAAGGAGAATCGACTCTAGCTTATACAACTAGTATCACACAAGAGGTATGGGGATTAGGTTTCCCAATTGCTAGAGTTCTCCTTTATATAGTCTTTCAAATCAGGGTTTGCAATCTAAGTTACCTTGGTAACAAAGCATTCAATATTCACCGTTAGATGAAAACCTGATTGGATTCAAGCTAATATCTTTCAACCGTTAGATCGAAACTTAGCTTGTTACACACAAATGAAATGCACGTTTTAGGTTTGTGTAACCGTGCCCAAACATGTACATTTAGTTGGTTCAACAATAGTTAACCAAATGGTTAGCCATATGAGCACTTTCATATCAACCATATTCTTCTTTACCATAACTAGTTCAAATGACTCAAATGAACTAGTTAGAGAGTTGTTCAATTGCTTAGATCTTATAGAAGTATACAAGACACAATCGAAGCAAAAACGATTTGATTCACTCGAATCGATTCATGAACTTTATAGCCACGGTTTGCAAATATGCATTCCTTAGTTTATATGAGTTTAAGTTCACGAATAACCATTTTTAGAAAATAACCAACCTAAGTACGCGGACTTAAGTACCCGGAATAAGTTTGTTTTTAATTCACAAACTCCAGCAGATTTTCACAAGACGTGAACTTCCGATGGTACGCGTACTGGTACGCGGACTTTAGTTCCGGTTTTCCTGATCAACAAAGTACGCATACTTTGGTTCAAGGAATAAGGACTTACACATTAATGAGTTATCACACAATTTTTATATCCAACAATAGTTATATATATTCTAAACTCTCATTTCAATCATTGAAACATTCTTAGAGGACGTTATATAGTTGTTATTCACAAACCATTTTTCGTCAAAGCAATTTTCAAGTAATTGAAACTTAATATGACTTTCGTCACTAGTAAAGATGAACTTGTCCAAGGCGAAAGCTTACCAACACATATTTCGAGAAATAGATAAGCGAGATAAACTCGGCTCGAAATAGAAAATGTGTATAATCATAGTCTATATATCAATACGACTTTTGTCTCAAGATAAGAGATAGAGTAGATAGAATTTTGAGTGATAGATAAGTTCAAGTCTCCACATACCTTTTAGTCGATGAAGTTCCATCAGTTCCTTGAGTAGTTCTTCGTCTTTGTATGATGATCTCCATGGAGTCTAGTGATCAACTACACTTTCTATCCAAGTCCGAGACTTAGCTATAAGTAGACTAGAAATCAAGACTTATAGTTTTGATCACTAACATTGACAAACATGCTTGAGATAGCAACGCATGCGAGTTCGACCGAGCAGTGCTCTAACAGTATTGGTAGTAGATTAGTGTCTGTAGCGGCTTAATACAGTTTGGTGTTCAAAACTGGACAAGGTCCTGGGGTTTTTATGCACTTGCATTTTCCTTGTTAACAAAATTTATGGGTTTCGCATTATATTGTTTATCTTTATAATATGATTAATCAATCAAAGTAGATAAGTCCATCTTGATTGTGATCGATTATAAGAACTTGTTCTTGTAGAATTCGTATTTTGAAAGATAGATAACAAGTTCCATACTTGGCAAAATTCCGATCCGATTATTTGGATACGACTTGATTTATCTTGGATATTGATATCTGGAATCGTCTAATTACTCTCACGGTTAAGTCAGATTCACAAACTACTGATTGTGGGAGAAAGAGATATAAACTCTTTATACAATTTTGTCCAAGAATCATTAAGTTGGTTTTCTTGGAATTATATTTAGGTTTTGTCCATACAGGTTTCCGAACGAAAAAGTTGGTGCTATTTTAGTACCCCTGTGTTTTCATTAGCCTTTTTAATGAATCACCAGTTTGTAAAAAATAAATAAAAATGAATCCATTCTCAATTTTACACGTAAATCTTTAAGGGAGTCGGATTTAAATCGAAGGATTCGATGCAAATTTTCAGGGGAAATGTGAATCCGAAAGATATAGGCAACTAAATAAACAAAAAAAAATCATAATTCCACCCAAATTCTCCGGTCTTATAAACCTGGCGTCATTAGGGGCGACCCTGAAAGAATTAGGGGCGACTGAATAAGATAAAATAGGTTGAAAATACTTATATGTCCCTTCATAATCGGTAGTTTGGTATTTTTTTTTATCTACCGATTGTGACTATGTTCTTCTCTTCTTTGAGAAATCCAAAATTCCATTGGTTTTGAAAATTTCGAATTTGGGACTACCACAATCGGTAGATAAATAATATCACGATAGATATAATAAACATCGCGAAACTACCGATTGTGAAAATCGAGAAATTCATAATTCCATTGGTTTTTGAAAATTTCGAATTTGGGACAACTACCACAATCGGTAGATAAATGAACATCACCAGACTACCGATTGTCAAAGTAGAGAAATTCAAAATTCCATTGGTTTTTGAAAATTTCGAATTTAGGGCTACTACCACAATCGGTAGATAATGAACATCAAGAAACTACCGATTGGACAATCGGTAGATAAAAAACATCGCTAAACTACCGATTGTGCAACTAGAGAAATTCAAAATTCCATTGGTTTTTGAAAATTTCGAATTTAGGGCAACTACCACAATCGGTAGATAAATGAACATCGCCAGACTACCGATTGTACAATCGGTAGAAAATAAACATCACGAAACTACCGATTTTGAAAGTAGAGAAACTCAAAATTCCATTGGTTTTTGAAAATTTCGAATTTAGGGCAACTACCACAATCGGTAGATAAATGAACATCGCCAGACTACCGATTGTACAATCGGTAGAAAATAAACATCACGAAACTACCGATTGTGAAAGTAGAGAAACTCAAAATTCCATTGGTTTTTGAAAATTTTGAATTTGGGGCTATTAGCAAAATCGGTAGATAATTAACATCACCAGACTACCGATTGTACAATCGGTAGATAAAAAACATCACGAAACTACCGATTGTGAAAGTAGAGAAATTCAAAATTCCATTGGTTTTTGAAAAATATGAATTTGGGGCTACACCAACACTACCGATTATGGGGTTCGTAGAAAAAAGAAGGAGGCATACCAAATTAAACTACCGATTGTAGTTCTATCTACCGATTATGGAGGGTAAAATTGGCATTTCGAAAAATCGGAGATAAGGGGTGGCTTTATTTTAATTTTGAGTGACCTTTTTTGTCTTTTTATGTGGCCCCTGAAAAATTGGCATTTCGAAAAATCGGAGATAAAGGGTGGCTTTATTTTAATTTTGAGTGATCTTTTTTGTCTTTTTGTGTCGCCCCTAATTTTTTCAGGGTAGCCCCTAATGACGCCAGGCTTATAAAGTACCACTTTTGAAATTCGGCAATTCAATGCATCTCATAGTAGGATTTTTACTACTCCATTTTATGGTTATGTCATAATTGAAGGGGTACTTCTGTAAGAAATCAATCATATAATTAAGAGGGCGGAACTCAAAATCGAAACCCTAAACCTCTCTTGGCCTCTGCCGGCCAACAACTCCTTCCCCAATACCCTGCGCTTTCTTTACCCTGTTTTTTTTTTTTTTCCTAATTTATAAACCCTAGCTATCTCTGCAAACTGACTGCTGCTCTAACTCGATTCAAGCCCAATCACCACCATCATCGTTATAATTTCTGGTTTTGTGATTTCCTACTGATTGTGGAATATGCTTCGCAGAAATATTAGAATGAGGCGAGAATACTTGTACAGAAAAAACTTGGAAGGAAAGGAACGTCAGTTATATGAGAACAAGCGAAAAATTAATAAAGCTCTAGAAGGTATTGCATCTCTATAAGACTCTAGTTAACCTAATTTTATCGCTCCAGCTTTGTTCACTGTTGTTGTCATTGTGTTTGCAGCAGTACTCAAACCATTACCTGCGTAATTGATGCATTTAGAAATTTTATAACTGCTTATCTTGTGTGAATATAGAAGCAACACTGAGAATCCATCACTGTCAACTTGAGGAGTAGTTCTTTGCTGCTGCATTAGATCTGAATTTTTTGCAAACCAAATTAAGCCTATTGCATCAGTAAAAAAATACTGAAATTTTTGCACATTCATGTATTAGAAGTGTAATGGAATTCACAGTTTGCACTGGCAGCTACTTACCAGGTTCTTAATCTCATAAGGCGCAACTAGATTGTTAACTCTTTTAATGCCATACTCTTCCATATGCGAGAGCCAATTTATTTTAGATGATCATTTAAGAGGATTCTTACAAGAGAAATGTTCAGCTGGAATCATTTTAATCCAAAGAGCTTAAGGTTCAGTAATGAAACTCCATGCTGTTTCGGCAAGCATTGCTTTGTTGGAAACTCTGAAGTTTAAAACCTAATCCCCCAGTGCATTTTGGTTAGCACATTGATTCTTCTCCTTTTCTCCATAACCAACGATAATTCCTTTGAGTTGAATTCATTTGTTTTTTTGTAGATAACTTGTTACAAGATATTTGGTATTCTTGTTGTAGTTAGGCGTAGTTAATATGTATAGCTCAATCGGGAATGTTTAATTAACTCTTTTATCATTTGCATAGAGGGTAAACCGATACCCACAGAGCTGAGAAACGAAGAGCCAGAGTTGCGTCGACAAATAGATCTCGAGGATGTAAACACAGAAAGTAAGTAATTTTATTTTTAAAGGATTTTATGGTCTTTCATATGTTCTTGTATTCTGAAGTTTTGGGGCTTTGTTAATATTCATTTTTTTTTAATTAATTTTGTTCTGGTTTTATATATTAGTACCCAGGTCTCATATAGATGACGAGTATGCAAATGCTAATCAAAGGGATCCGAAGATTTTGATAACAACGTCACGTAGTCCAAGTGCCCCTCTAACTCAGTTTGCCAAGGTATTTGGATCACAATTCTCTTTAAGTTTACTTTCTTATGGTGTCTATCTTTTCCTTATAGAGCTTTGCTCCCCCCTCCTTGCTGGATTGTTATGTTGTGCCAGGAGTTGAAGATTGTTTTCCCTAATGCTCAGCGAATGAATCGTGGTGGTCAGGTTTGGAGAGTATTTGTTTGTTTTGTTAGGAATAAGATATGGTTTTTTCACTTTTTGTTCATAATGGGTTGCAAAAATACAGTTTTTAACTTGGGATTTCTTCTATGCAGGTCATCTCTGAAATTATTGAAACTTGCCGGGCACATGATTTTTCTGATGTTGTGTTGGTTCATGAACATCGTGGTGTCCCAGATGGTATAATTGTTTGCCATTTACCACTGGGTCCAACTGCATACTTTGGATTACACAATGTGGTACGCTATATAATTTAAAGTTAGATGTACCATGGTGCTGATGCTTACCTTTTTATGTGTGTTTTTGTGTTCAGTGTTTGAGGCATAAAACACTTACATTGTTTTATGTAATATTTTTAGGTGACAAGACATGATATTAAGGACAAAAAGTCTGTTGGAACAATGTCCGAAGCTTATCCTCATATAATTCTTGACAACTTCAGTAGCAAGGTAAACTTATCCTCATCTAAATCTGTTGGGATTTTGTAGTTGTTGGGTGCATTTGTTAAATTCTCTGGTTTCCACCTATGTTGTGCTTAATTTATTCAGTATGTTTTCTGATTTTGGTCAAGCTGTTGAGTGGGTATAATAATACTTGCTTTTATCATAAGTTGGTTCAATGTGCCTTATTCCATATCCAAACGTTGATGTTTCTACTGTGCTTTTGGCATAATTTGACTGGTTGATTTTGATGACAGCTAGGTGCAAGGACAGCCAATATCTTGAAGCATCTCTTTCCGGTGCCAAAACCAGATTCAAAGCGCATCATAACCCTTTCTAATCAGTCTGATTACATCTCATTCAGGTTAGATTATTGCTTAATAGTTTCACTTGCTTGTGTAAAATTTATGAGTGTTTCCTTTCTGCAAGTCTGGTAAAGAATGCTGACTAAAAAATAACCTGGAAAAACTCTCCCAACTGAAGGGAAAGGCAAAGGAGAGACCCCAAGTGTGCAGATAAGAAAAGTTATTCTATTCATAGAATTCCCGTTCGCCTCAATGAAAAGTTGAATTGATATTTGGTACTTACTACCATCCCATATCTGAAAGAATAAAGGTTTTGTCAAAAGTTTGGGTAAGAGTCATGATGTTGGAGTCTAAATATGCAGTCTCACAAATAAAATAGTAGAAAGGAAGACCAAACAAAACAAAAATGCAAGTTAAAAAATCTGCAAGCCTAGACAGTTTTTGGGGTATAACTAGGTGAGTGACTTTCGGTACATATAGCAAGATTAAAAATAAAAGAGCAAAAGGTCTCTGAGACAATTATAGAACGAGTCAATGACATTTGGGTTCATATACAGCAGGTCCCATATGTAAGACCTGCAACAGAACTGGATAGTTTCCTCATTGGACACATGGGAATTTCTGTTAGTTTTAGGCTTAGTCACCAGGAACTCCTAGGGTATGAGCGTATTTCAGTGAAATACTCATTTTTGCGTATCGCACTGAGATACGCGTTGGGAACGCGTTCCTAACAAGGGAGAAACGCGTTCCTAGCAAGGGAGAAACCTTGCTAAAAATTAAGAAATAAAAAACATATCGTGGATATATTAAAGAAGAAAAAAAGATTTATTTCTGACTTCTATGTAAAGATATAGCAAGAAGATTTTCTACATATATTTTTCTTTATTTATTTTGTAATGCTAATTAACAAATCTTTCTTTTTCTTCCAGCAATAGATAAATAAATATATAAATAACTCTTTCTCCTCCTTCTAACCTTTAGTGCCTTCTGATTATTTCTATCATATTACAATGAGTGATTCTGATTTAACTATAAACATAGATGACGAAGATGAAATTTGTCTATGAAATTTAAAAATATCATTAATATATCTATGAAATTTAAAAATATCATTAATATATCTATGAAATTTAATTTATGATTTATATTTTGCATTCCCGACATGTTCCTCGTATTTCATTTTTGAGAATTTTACGTATCTCGTTTCCGTACTTGCTCCCGTTCCTGGTGACTAAGGTTTTAGGAATTGCTTGTTGATAAAGCTACTTTCAGATTGTGAACTGTTTTTTTGATGAAGTTTTTGGTTCAGTGGTGAACTTATTAATTAAACTAGTGCTACTTTTTCATAATAGTTAAAATACCTTGTTGGTTCATTGAATATATGTACATTCTTGTGTGTTTAGTGCGTTATATTTACCTTTCCCAATGTTCACCACATGACCAAAAAAAGCTAAAATGAAAGCATATACAGAAAGTTTGGGTCTAGTTACTGTTGGAATTCGTATTGTGATTCTTTGTGGGTTGAACTGTTGTTGCAAATGTAATGATCCCGATGTAGTGTGATTATCTTGCTTCGGGTTTGATTTTGTTCTTGAATATGCAGGCATCATGTCTATGACAAACCTGGTGGTCCTAAATCAATCGAATTAAAGGAAGTTGGTCCGCGTTTTGAATTAAGGCTTTACCAGGTTGACATCTGTTTCTTTGAATCATCTGAAGTCATTTTCTTTTCAGTTAAAACAGAATATATTACTCGTAAACCATATTCTCATCATTTTGGAGAACCTCAGTTACAGATTCTCGAGGTTCATAACAAACCTAGCAATATCGTGACAGGCTTTTTACATGCCGAGCTTTTGACCTGAACTTGCTAGAGATTTGTTGAGTTTGAAACTGGTTATTAGTGTTGCTACAACCCTGTGAACTGTCTGTTAGAAGTTCCGACTCATCACATTCTAACCTTCATTAGGAATTCTAATTAATATGTGATTAACTTGATTCATCATGTAGAAAGTTATTTACCGTGGTCCGTGTTTATGTTTGCCACAACTGCTTCCTGGTTATCTGTAATTGGTTCCACAACAGGCTTAGTGGCTGTCAATATTTTGTTTAAGTGAGAATGCTCCACATATTGCTTATTTTTCGCCCTTAAGATCTCTGCTGCTAATGAAAAGGCTGCCTTTGGCTCTCAATTTCTCTCACTCATTCATTATTGTGATGTCTCAGATCAAATTAGGAACAGTTGATCAGAGTGAAGCCCCGACTGAGTTTGTTATCCGGCCGTACATGAACACTGCTAAGAAACAGAAGATTCTTGGAGATTAATTGGAAGATTACCCCAAATGTTACAGTATCTCGAATCCCTCACATTAAGAGGCTTTCTAGAAAGCTGTGTATTTTGCAAGGGATTTTTATCCAAAATCATCTTTTGCCTTTTGATTTTTAGAGTTAATAGAATTACTTACTCTGTGTTGACTTTTTTTGTTTTATAAATGTCAATTTCCTTGGACCTTTCTTAATGGGTATTCAAGAGTGGTGTTCATTGTCTTGTCCACAGCCACAACATTTCAAACATACAAAAATTATGTGCATCTTTTTGAAACATCATTAGCATATAGATTCTCGATTATTTCGGTTGTGCAATTGAAGGATCACAATATCATTCAGTTTCTATTAATGGGTAGGCTACGACCTCTAGTTATTAGCTCTTTTAAAGTTTTAAAAAATTAGCATGGAGCATAGACTGTATGATTTTAAGTGATTCTAGTGGTACCTCCTTTTGCTTGTCATGGTTCAATTTTATCATGGACGTGGACTTGACATATGCAATTACAAAGAGGAAAAAACAACAAAGACAGATGATTAGAAATCAATCTATATTTTTATTCATTCATGATTTTCAACTAAAGAGTGCAGTTTCATTGGGTAAAATAAACAAAAAAACTAGCAATAAACAAGAGAAGAATAAGAAAGAAAAAAACAACTAATTATAGAACGGGCACCTAGCTCAGCTGGTCATCCCCGTTCCCCAAAGTTTCATGCGTTTCAGGAGGTCCCAGGTTCGAGTCCCCAATGGCATAATATTGCAGAAATTAAATAGAAGGTAGACTTAGTTTGCCCCCCTTGTGACACAATCTCAGCCCCCATCCGCTTCGGCTCCTTTGGCTAGGTTACCCATGAGGCTCGCTGGTAGGCTAGCACAGCAACCTGTTCAATTAATGTAGTAGTATGTCGTTGGAGCTTAGCTTGTTAGGTTGTCAATGGGTACCCATTACCCGGAACCGGAACCGGATCCGCTAGATTCGGGTCCGGTTCTGGGTCCTAAAGTTGGACCCATTAGCAACTTAGGACCCGACGGGTAATGGGTACTCGGTTATTTATGAACGCGAAATTGGGGGATATAAAAAGGAATTTGGGGATATAAGGACAAAAACTGGATCCAGATATCAATTCGGGGTCACCCCTTATCTAAATATTTTTTTAAATCCTAATCTACCCCTCACTAATCAGGTTTAGTGGTTAATAATAATTAGTAAAAATCTTAAGTATTTGTTAAATGATTAGTGTGTATTTGTATTTGGGTGAATGAGATGAGAGTAGAAAGATGGAAATTTTTTTGAGAGGGAACTTTTTTTGGTGAAAGTGGAGGATGATTGTGAAGAGAGAATTGCTGCTAAGAGGTTTAAAATTTGATTTTTTTTTCTTTGAATCCACCATTGTTGCAGCTGAAATAGCTCGGTGCCGGCATTGTATTCAACCTAAAAAACCATGCCGGCATTTGTTGGAAATTTTCATAAATTGTTTGCCACTATCCGGGGGGGCGTAGCCTACCTATTATGAAATTTTCATAAATTGTTTGCATTTGTTGGAAATTTTTATGAAATTTTTTATAAATTTTCATAAATTTGATCTTCAAAACCTATTTTTTTTGTTCTAATCAGTCCACTTCTGGCACAACTATCTAATTTTCGAGCATTCCGGCATAGTATGTTGCTTAAATTTCTATGCCGGCACATGATGAAAAGTATCCAGGAAACTTCAATTTTTTTCACTTGACTACCGGCATTGATAGAAGAACCATCGAGCATGCCGGCACTTAGTTACGACATTGAATGTTAGTTACCAAGCATGCCGGCATCATTTTCCGGCATGGTTCTTCACCAATTCCGGCATGGTCTTCATCACTTCCAGCGATGTAAAAAAATATTCCGTTTTGAATTTTTTCTGGTTTTAATCAGTCCACTTCCGGCACAATTAGTTAATTCTCGAGCATGCCAGCACCGGTTTCCGGCATAGTATGTTGCTTTAATTTTTATGCCGGCACATGATGTAAAGTATCCAGGAAGTTGAATTTTTTTTTTCACTTGACTACCGGCATTGATAGATTTCTATTGAGCATGCCGGTACTTAGTTACGGCATTGAATGTTAGTTACCAAGAATGCCGGCACTAGTTTCCGGCATGGTCTTCATCAATTCCGGCATGGTCTTCATCACTTGCAGCATGATCTTCATCACTTCGGAATTAAAAAAAATAATAATTCGTTTCCAAAGTGAGGAGCCGACAGAGAAGGAGAAGAGAATTTGAAAGAGAGTGGGGAGAGTTTAGAATCTGAAAGGGAATGGGGAATATTTGGGTTTCAAAGCTCTAACCCTGAAAGAGATTAATAAGAAGTGGAGATGGAAATGGGGGATATGATTTTGTTTTTTTATTTTAAGTTTTTTGATTTTTATTTTGAAGGGAGGATATTTTAGTATTTTTGCACCCCAAAACCACCCCTTAGCAGACACCATGGGTTGGGAGAAGTAATCAATATCCCCCAATTCCTTTTTATATCCCCAATTTGGCGTTCTTATTTATCCTTTTATTCATAGTTTTAGCAAAATTATAGGTATTTTGCTAGTTTCGGCTTTGATTTTTTTTTCATTTTTAATTTTTTTCTTACATTTAATCTTTACTTAGTACATTAATAAAGAGATAATAATAATTTTTTATAAAAATAATTTAGATTCAAGTTAAAAAGAGAAAGAAATTAAGTTTTAAAGATTTTCTTTATAGTTTTTTTAATACCCAGATTCAAGTTAAAAAGAGAAAGAAATTAAGATGGGTTTCTTTATAGACCTTAAACGGGTCCGGTCTGGGTCCACAAATTTAGGAACCGGACCCGACCTTTATAAGTAGGGTCCAGGTCTAGTGATACCCGGGAGGTCCCGGACCCATTGACAGCCCTAATCATTACCATGGGATATTGGCTAAGTTTTTAAACTCCTTCAAATTCCTGTTCGCATCGTCCGTGATCTTTCTCTTCTTAGACCTATTACTCTTAATCTCTGATTTCTGGGTTTTTGTTCCCTCTTTAACCCTTAAAGTCTCTTCGCTTAGTTCCCTTAAACGATGTTGTTGGCTTTCAATTTTCGGTTTTCTATGTTTATCCTTTTCTTCTAATTTCTCCATTGCGTTTTTCAGTTCTTTATCTTGTTCAACTTTTATATTCAGTTGATTAATCGGTTTCTCAATTTAGATACATCATAACCCATTTCTTGGAACTCCTGAAACTCTTTAGTATAACTCTCTACATCAGAAAGCAGAAAAGTATTAAGATCAACAAAATCACTGAATATCATAACTAGGTTTATGAAAGATATATCATAACCTAGTTTGATCCCTTCTTTGATATTGTCACTGTTGGATAAATATCTTCGTTACCGATTCTCCAATAATACGACTCGTATATTATCCACCGATCCGTTACAACTCTTTGTAACACGTATTACGTTTCGTAATACCAACAACAAAACAAGAAAAAAATGATAGAAAAAAGATGATCAATCACAAAACTTAAACAAACTTACTTGGGTGTATTGAGGCGAGTAATCTCTTTGCTTAAGACATTTGATGCCCTGTATATAATGCTATTACAGGTTTAGCGGCATATGTCTCCAACATTCAACAATACCTCAATGTTTTTCGCAGCACTTCGATAACACCGAACAACGAACGCGAATAGATGTAGCACAAACTCTTCTTTAAATCTTGAAGACACATGCAAACTCTTAAATTTCTAGTACTAGTTTTATGACTCTAAAACCACATTGATTCAAATGGGGAATGTGTGGGGGTTTATATAGGTTTAGAAGTGACTCTTGGAGAAATCCTTTCACGAAGAGTCACAACCCTTAGTGGAGAGTCACATCCCTTGGGATAAGACACAACATATTGAAAAGGTTTAAGTGAGTGGACACATCCATTCACACTAACTAACCAACTCATATTTCTATTTAAAATTCCAACAGTCACTACCTAGGTTTCCAAGTGGGTTAAAATGAGGTGTCTGTGGTAGTGCTGTGAAAATTTGGTCATACAGAAGACTAAGATCGGGAGATAGAGAAGATGACCTATGGTATACAAGATGGAATGTCATTGAGAGACCAGGAGGAGGAAGGGGAGGAGGGGGATGCGGTGTTGATGGTGGAGAAGAAGAAGACTGAAACTTCAAGACTAGCCTTCCCTTGGAATTTGACGATCTTTGGCCTGGTGCCATTAATGCGTTTTTTGACTCAGTTTTTTATTTTCAACAACAAAACATGGAGTTTCAGCAACAAGAAATAAAAAGGCAAGAAATGGAGGATCAAAGTGGGGTTGCCGAAAACTTTTGGACTGAACAACCAGCTGACAACAATTGGGACAACTTTTTTTGTTTTTGTTTTTTTTTGTTTTGATACAATCAGCTGGGCTAAAGCCCAAAACCAAAACAAAAAAACCTACAACAGAAACTTAAAAGACAAAAACAGCAAAAAAACCAAAAACAACAAGCTAAAACCAATCATCTAAAGTAAACTTTCCTACTGCTATCCTCCAGCAAAATAGTCTGAAACTCAGAACTAAATTGACTGGTACCTAGTCTGATGAATTTACAACTAGGGTGAACACTAGCAAGAAAATCAGCTGCTCTGTTTATCTCTCTGAAGCAGTGACTAATCTTCACCCTTTCAAATTGGCTCAGCATAGAGCTAACCCTTCTCCAAATAGACAGTAAGTTCCAAGGTGGCTTAGGGTCAATCATCTTGAGAAGAAGAACAATAGTCATAGAGTCAATGCTTATATGAATTTTTAAAAGATTATGCTCAATAGCTAACCTTAGACCAATTTCAACTCCCTGAAGTTCATGAGCTGCAATAGAGATATGCTGAGAGCCCCCATAAGCACAGTCCACAACAACACCACTTCTGGTTCTAAGGAGAGCTCCAAAACCAACAGAATTTTCAGATAAGGAACCATCAGAATTGATCATAATTTCATCTTCATCAGGACCAATCCACCAACAAGGTTTCCAAATTTTAGGAGTAAAAATGAAATCAACATTCCAATTCTTCATGAAGTATCTATTTTCTGGAATATCACTGCAAGACCTAATATGAGCGCTGAGTTTAAGCTGAATATCTTGAGTGATGAGTAAACTGACTTGTAGAGAAGACTTACTAATGGCAGCAAAAATTCTGTTATTTCTCTCTCTCCAAATCTGGTAAATAAATCCAGTAAAAACTAGCTTCTTTATAGAGCTAATCAAGTCATTCCCAGAGAAGAATGTAAGACACCATTGAATTTCATGCTCCCAAGTCTGAGTATTGCCTCTAGAAAAACCTAACTTCAGCAGTAAACCCCTCCAGATAAGGGCTGAGAAAGGGCAATCATGGAATAGGTGAGCAACAGACTCTCTACCATTATCACAGAGAACACACTTTTAAGAATCAGTAACACCCCACTTTACAAGTCTATCTCTAGTCTTCAGTCTATTATGAAGCGCCAACCAAGCTATGAAAGAGTGCCTAGGTATGTGCATTTTGAACCAAACAAGGGAGTGCCAGAACACAGGAGCTGAGTGAGTAGATATGGATTTATAAGTATCTTTCATGACAAAAACACCTTTAGAATTAGGTCTCCGGATAATAATATCCTCATGCTGAGAACTAAGATCAACAGAAGCAATCTTGAGGAAGACATCAGCAGCAGGTTGGGAATTAGGAGCAGAAAAAGACCAATTATTACCATCAATATAATCAGACACCATAGCATTTTCATTAGGAAAATATTGAGCAATAATATTAGGATCTATCCAATCAATTAACTTACCATTTGGATGCCAATGATCCAACAGAAACAAAGTTTTAGCACCATTACCTACAATATGGCCAATTTGGCCTTTGGCTATGTCTCTGTGATCTAAAATTCTCCTCCAGCACCAAGAGGAGTCTTGAGGTGTTTGTATCTTCCAAAAATCTCTATCTTTTATAAGATTTTTATGAATCCAATCAGTCCAAACAGAGTGTCTGTCAATAATTAACTCCCAAATATGTCTCAGATTAGAGGCGGTGTTAGAAATAGAAAGATCCTTAACTCCTAGACCCCCCTCTTTATAAGATAAGCAGACAGTATCCCATTTTATGGGGTTATGTTTTTTTCCCTAGATCAGACCCAGACCACAAAAACTTCTTGAATATGCTGGTTAACTCCTTAAGAACTCTTTGAGGCAAGACAAAACAAGAGAACCAGAATTGGATCATACCAGTGAGGACATCTTTTATAAGCCTAAGTCTTCCAGGGAAAGCCAAATGCTTAGCCTTCTAAGTTTTTACCCTAGCCAACACTCTAGATATAAGTGGGGCACAGTCAGCATAAGAGAGTTTAGTAGAAAGAAGAGGTAATCCCAGATATCTTATAGGAAGCTTATCTGAAGTACAATCAAGACAAGTTGTAATACCAGTAAGCTCTGTGGTGTCCACTGCAGAAGCATAGAGAGAAGTTTTTTCTTTGTTTACCTCAAGACCAGAACAACTACTGAAAGCATCCAAGCAGTTTTTAACAGCAGTAGCAGCTTCCACAGAACCTTTATAGAACACCAGAACATCATCAGCAAAGCATAAGTGTGTCAGTTTAGTTAAGGAACATCTTGGGTGAAAACCATAAGAGCCTTGAGCAACTTGCTGTTGAAGAAAACTATTAAAAATCTCCATAACAGTCACAAAGAGGTAAGGGGAAAGAGGACAGCCCTGTCTCAAACCTCTAGTGGCACCAAAAAAACCATAAGGGGCTCCATTTATGAGAATAGAGTATTTTGCAGTAGAAATACACAAGAAAATCCAGTTAAGAAATTTATCTGGAAACCCCATTTTCTTCATAGTGCTAATGATTGCCTTCCAATTGACAGTGTCATATGCTTTTTTAAGGTCTATTTTAAGAGAGCACCTTGGAGTACCTGATCTCCTATGGTAATTCCTCACTACCTCATGAGCAACCATGATATTATCTTGGATGGCTCTGCCAGAAACAAAAGCTGATTGATTAACACTAATTAAGTCTTGCAGTACTTTCTTCATTCTTAAGGAAATAATCTTTGTAATGCACTTGTAAATCACATTGCAGCAAGCAATAGGTCTAAAATCAGAGACCTTAGAAGGGTTATCACATTTGGCTACTAAGGTAATAAAGGTACTGTTGATCTCTTTTAACATTCTAGATTTTGAGAAAAAAATTTGAATAGCAGCAACAAAATCATCTCCTACAATAGACCAGCACACTTTGAAAAAGTGACTAGAAAACCCATCAGGCCCAGGAGCTTTATTTGACCCTATAGAAGAAAGAGCTAAGACAATCTCATCTCTAGTAACATCAGTAATTAATCTCTCAGCAGTGGCAAGATTAACAATAGAAGGAGAAAGTAAAGAATCAATACCACTAGTATTAGAGTTAAAAGCACCTTCCTCATCAAAAAGATTTGAGTAGAACTCAATGCAATCCTTAGCAATAGGAAGATCCTCATCTAACACTTCACCAGAAGAAGAAATGATAGATAAGATGTTGTTTCTAGATCTTCTTTCCTTCATGGAGTTAAAGAAAAATGAAGAATTTGAATCCCCAAGATCTAGCCACATAACTCTAGATTTCTGTTTTAACATGGACTCTTCATACTTAGCCAAAGAAGAGTACTTCTTGACAGCAGCTCTTTCCTTGGAAGCCACATGGGGACAGAGATAGGCCTTTCTTGCACTTGTAATTGAGCTTGCTCCATTTCCTTCTTAGCCTCCAGAACCTTAGCAGACATATACTGAAACCTTTCCTTCTTCCATTTTATAATAATATGTTTCAGTCTTTTAAGTTTTTCTACTAGAACATACATAGGGTTACCTTGAATTTTGTGCTGCCAATTATTCTCTACTAACCTCAAGAAATCTGGTTCCTCAGTAATGAAATTATAAAATCTGAACGGGGGAGGACCATGCTTTCTGTTTTCAAAGATAGTAGCAACACCTGGAGAGTGATCGGAAATGCCATTAGTAAGAAATTCAGCTTTAGAGTCTTTAAACTGGTTTATCCAATCTAAATTAACAAGGATTCTGTCCAACTTTGAAGCTATCCTCCCATCTCCTTGTTGTTGATTACACCAAGTGAATAAACAACCTGAGTAATGAAGATCAAATAGGCAGGAAGCTTGAATGCAATTTTGAAAATCAACCATTTGACTAGTGTAGTTGCAGGAAATCCCACAATACACCCCTCACTATATTTTGTTTAACTAATCCGTTCAGAAGATAATAGATGAACAATTATGAATATTTATTAATAATTCTCTTAAAATGTTTACACAGGAAAATGGAATTACACTTA
>JAJJWW010009397.1:0-23343 GCA_023531295.1 Papaver armeniacum | reverse complement strand
AATACTAGGCTGTTCTTCGGGAATATAAGTCCTGTTATTAATTGTTCTGATTCACCTTGATTTATCAAAAAGACGAACAAAAACTCGTAGGTATATTCGTGTGAGACATATTTATCTATTACCGTAGAATTTTAAAAAGGGATACACATTTGTTTATTAAAGTCTTCGACTTTGGGTCGTAGAAACTCTTAGTTGTGGGTGAGATCGGCTAAGGGAATCAAGTACGTAGCATCCAAATGGGATCGGAGGCGTAGAGCATAAATGTACCTTGGATCGGTGTGAGATTGATTGGGATTAACTACATGCCCGGCAGAAGTTAGTTTGGAGTAAGTGCTAGTGTCTGTGGCGGCTTAATACGGTGTATGTTCAATCTGGACTAGGTCCCTGGGTTTTCTCGCATTTGCGGTTTCCTCGTTAACAAAATTCTGGTTTCCTGTGTTATTTCTATTCCGCATTATATTTGTTTATATAATTGAAATATCACAGATTGTCGTTGTTCAATCAATTAGAATATCCGGCCTTTTGGTTGTTGATTTAAATTGATTGACACTTGGATATTGGTCTTTGGTACCATCCAAGTTATCTCTCTTTGATAAAGACTTCAGGATTTATATTTGCTTGAGTAGAGATCAAATCGAGAGATTGAGATATAAACTCTTTGATATACTTTTTATATAGATTGAGTCTGACTGTCTAGTTGATTCTCTAGAAAGTATATTGGAGTTTGTCCATACAGCTAAGCGAAATATTGGGTGTGGTTGTTATACCCCCGCTTTTTCAATTGGTATCAGAGCAGCACGTTCAAGACCTTACAAGTCTGTGTTTGTAGCGATTCGAGGATGGACGATACTATCTCCGATAAACACGTCACTTAAATAAAAGCTGTCTCGTGTGCTTCTATTAAAGAGAAAGATTCTTCAATCTCAAATATGTATCTAACCTTATGTTCAAATAACACAGACATGTACGCAACATATGTTTTTCCGATTACCTTCAAAAGAGTTTATCTCTAAATGAATGGGAAACAGCTTAAAAAGAGTGATTTGATTCTAAACCTTGCTAGAATTCAAGCCGATAGATTTAATCGGTTAAAACATCATGTCAATAATCTCCTTGGTGTAATAAGGGACTGCAATTTCAAAGAAAATACTGAGGATCACTCCTCCCGTATGGTTCTCGAGGCAAGCCTCAAAAAGGATGTCGCGGAAATAGAACATCGCTTGAAGAAACTCTCTATTCAAGGATGCTCTAAGCGATCTAATATACCAAGTACTTATCGCTACGACTAAAAACGTTCCTGTAGCTCCGAGTAAGTAAAATCGAATTCCTTCCCGTCCAAAAGAATGGTCTGAATTTCCGTTGATCAAGGGTGTTCCACATCACATGGAAGGAAGAAATCTCCTAACAAGGTTGTTAAGACTACTTTGTCAAATCACTCTTGTGATCGAAAGTATGCCTCTTTTTGCGATGCAAAGGCTCTGCTAAACAAAAGAGAAATTCTAGGTTGAATAAAACCTCCTTGGTTCAACTTCAACACACCTTAGACTTGATTCTCAAAGGTGTAACCGATATTCGTATGTCTAAACCAGCTTGTTTTCGTACTTATCCCGTGTATGTTACTAGGAAGGTCAGTTCAATGAGTTCCTCAAATGTCATGAAGCGGAATAGAAGTCATAACAAAGAATCGCCTCGAGAGAAGATCAAGTTAATTCCTCACGGAAACAACTTTACCCTTTGATGTGAATGAAATCCCCGTAAGAAAGAAGGAAAATTGATGATGTGAGAAATAACCCGATGGATATAATTGAAGGATATAAAAGAAATCGCCGACAAAGTTGTCATCCTCCTCAAGTCAAAATTCTTCCGGTAAGAACTCTAACTATGTCTCGTATTTTGATGATAGTAAGTTTTATGATAATTTCTCACATAAAAAGGGATCTCTCTCTAGATTCACAAGGAAAAAGAGACTCGATCATAAACACAGTTCTTTTAATGAGCTCAGATTAATCACAAGGATTAAAAACTTGCTCATAAAGAAAAAAAAAAAAAAAAAAATTGAGAAAGATGTGTAAGAGTCGGGTATACTGTGGCACTTTTTTTTTTGTGTTCTTCTTAGTTGAGCTATCCTTTTATCGTTTATAGCTATGTCATGTGTCTCAGACAATTTTGCCTAAAATTTTTGTAGTGTCTATTATCGTTTCTCTCTTTTTAATGCAAGTCTTATTGCAATTAGGTGGTTCGCTACACTTGTGCTCTAAAATTCTTCACTAATGGTAAGAAATTTATTGAGACATTTACGAAGTCCTATGTAGCAAAAAATTTTTTTTTTGTGTTTTGTTCCGTATGGGTCATGTTGTATTCGTATGTGTACACGTGTTACCATCACGAGTCAACGGCTTGAAAACCCTAAAACCTTCTTTCCTAAGAAACCTTTAAATACCAAACATTTGAGTCACGTTTGCATACTTTGGGTTATTGTGTTTCTATCAAGAATGACTTCCTCTTCACCAACTTGTGGTTTCGCTAGAGGCTTTCTTGCTAAAGGTATTGGTTTTGAGTCCAAAGGGAGGAAGAAAAGAACTCTTGTTGAAGATGATCATCCCAATGCCTCATGTTACTTTGTCTATACACATGAGGATGTCGAGAAAGAGAGATGATCTCTCTCGCTGAAGTGGTTCATGACAAATATTACAAGGAAGAAAAAGCTATGACTTGTTTACACCTTGAAAAGTCTTAATGTGTTAAGAACTGAGTTGGAAAAGGTTACGTCCGACCTTGGTCTCATGAAAGCACAAATTAAGGATCTTCTCAATGAAGATATCTTTTCTAAAGATGCAGTAGATGTTGTCGATCACGAGTTCAACGATCTCAAGACTCATGAGGATCCTGAACCATTTAATTGACTTCGCCCGTGTTCGGCTTTGGGATAGGAGTCTGGTTTTGATTTAGCTTGTTTATCTTATGTGTCTAGTAAATATTTTATTTTTCTTTGTTTTGTTTAAGAATAACTAGAGTTTGGAATAGCCATTATTGTGATTACACATAGCTATGTCCAACGTTTTCATCTTCATGTTTTTTGATTTATTGGTTTAAACTCTAAATTTGTTTGGAAGATGATTTTTGCAGTATTAATCTTTATGGTTTTATATATTGCAAATTGTTTATGGGATATGTGTGTTTGCGTCCGTGAACTATGATTGTCCCATACCCTGTCAAAAGTAAAGTCTTTCATAAGTCGATATTCATATGTTGACAAAGGAATGAATGGACTTTTGACAAATACAAAAGTTAAGCCTATATTGTCAATTATTGACACAAGATAGGTTAAAATCTTTTGTTTTCAAGGATTATGTCTATTGTATGTCGTTATGCAAATAGTGATGGAAAATAGAATGAATCCATGTGTATTCCGCAGTAATTGATCTTCCCTGATCCATATTTTAGGTATTACTGTGAGTCTCCGTAATGTGTCTTATGTTGAGCACTAAACAAACAAGTTGATTATTTTATGATTAGCTTTGATGTTGTTCCATAAGGTACTTTATGTAGAGCATTTTTTAACTAAATTAATCATCTTTTTTGGTTATTTAGTTATAACTCCATGTCTTCTTATGTTGGAGCGTTTTTGACTGGGTTGATTATTTCATGATTAACTTAGTCATTGCTCCATAGATTCTCTTATGTCAAGTATGACCAATTAAATTTATTACTTTTGTGATTAGTTTGGTTGCGTATCTTGGTTAGATTAATTATGGGTTCTCTTGTGATTAATCTAATTGAGTGTTTCTGAGTCTCCATAAGTTCACTTATGTTGAGCATAATTGGTTAAATTAATCATGAATTTCTTGTGGTTAATTTAATATCTTGTATTCAAATTCATACTTGTATGTGATTTGTTATGTCCAAAGAAATCCTTCTTTTCTTTCGAAATTAAGGTCGCTCTTGTTGTTTTTTCGAGAATGACATATTATGGGGGAGAGTTCTTTTTGAACTTGTGCTTAATTGCCAAATCTTTGTGGGGAGTGCGGCTGTGGAATATTATAGGGTTTTCTTGTATCTTTAAACTCCTTGATGAATGCATTTAGCTTCGGCTTTATGATTGCATCCAAATAAGATGATATGTGTTTCTTTCTTTTGGTCATGAAATGTCTCTTTCGGAAATTTCATTAGATCTCGTTTTTGTACCTTTGCCAATTTTATTGACAAAAGGGGGAGAATTAACATGTAGTTCACACTACAAATACATATGGTTTTCGGATCATTATGTAAGGGGGAGTGGTTTCCATGTGAGATGGAGTATTGACTAAGGGGGAGTGATACATATCACCATAGCATTGTTGTTAAAGTTGTGATACAATTGAACTTTGACGCTGTGTAATGATACTATGACACTGTATAACAATGATTGAGAACTATTGTTTTCTTGTTGTTATAGCTACGGATTTTCAACAACGATGATGCTAAACTTACAACCTTTGGGATCATTGGAGTACTTGGAAGTGACGAAGATTTCGAGTAATGTTGAAGATTAGGCATGTGGAATAGGAGCTATAAAAGTTAATTTATTTATTTTTTGTATTCCATATGTATTAATAGTTTTGTCACTAAAATTGACAAAGGGGGAGATTGTTAGAGCATTGCTCGGTCGAACTCGCATGTGTTGCTATCTCAAGCATGTTTGTCAATGTTAGTGATCAAAACTATAAATAAGTCTTGATTTCTAGCCTATTATAGCTAAAGGTCTCGACTAGGGATAGAAAGTGTAGTTGAGCTCAAGACTCCATGGCAATCATCATACAAGATGAAGGACTACTCAAGGAACCGGTGGAACTTCATCGACTAAAAGGTATGTGGAGACTTGAACTTATCTGTCACTCAAAAGTCTATTTACTCTATCTCATATTCTTGGAGACAAAAGTCGTTTTGTTGTATAGACTTTCATTATACACATTTTTGTTATTTCGAGTCGAGTTTATCTCGCCTATCTATTTTTCGAAATATGTGTTGGTAAGTTTTCGCTTTAGCCAAATTCATCTTTACCTAGTGACGAATGTCGTGTTATGTTTCAATCACTTTAAAAATTGCTCGACGAAAAATGGTCCGTGAATAACGTATATAACGTTATGAGAATGTTTCAATGAATGAAATGAGTTTAGATTATATAACCATGGTAGGATATAAGCATTGTTGTGGAAACACATATATGTATAATTCCTTATTCCTTGAACCAAAGTTTGCGAACTTTGTTGATCAAGAAAACGAATGTGGCGTGAGCCAAGTCCGCGAATCGCGGAAGTTCTCGACCCGAGAATTTCGCTGGAGTTTTTGAACTCCTTCCGTGAGATTAAGTCCGCGAACTTGAGTAGGTTATATCTAAAACCGGTTGTTCTTGAACTCATGTTTATATAAACTAAGGAATGCTTTTGCAAACCGTGGTTATAAAGTTCATGAACCGATTCGAGTGAATCAAACCGTTTTTGCTTCGATTGTGTCTTGTGTAGTTACATAAGATCTAAGCAATTGAAAAACTCTCTAGCTAGTTCATTTGAGTCATTTGAATTAGTTATGGTGAAGAAGAATATGGTTGATATGAAAGTGATCATATGGCTAACCATTTGGTGAACTATTGTTGAACCAACAAATGTTAATGTTTGGGAACGGTTACATAAACCCAAAATTGGACATTTCATTTGTGTGTAACAAGCTAAGGTTTCGATCCAACGGTTGAGAAATATTAACTTGAATCTAATCAGGTTTTCATTTAACGGTGAATATTGAATGCTTTGTTACCAAGCTAACATTGATTGCAAACTCGATTTGAAAGACTATATAAGGGATAACTCGAGAAACTGGGAAACCTAATCCCCACACCTTACGTGTGATACTAGTTGCATAAGCTAGAGTCGTTTCTCCTTTAACCTTGGGTTTTCTTCTAAACCAAAGTTAACGACTTAAAGAGTTCATTGGGATTGTGAAGCCAGACCGATACTACTTTTCTTGTAGTTGTGTGATCTGATCTTGTTGTTTCTATCGTACGAGTACAATTGGAATAATTGGCTTGAGATTTATATCTCCGATAGTCAAGATAGAAAAGAAATCACAAACACTTCGTCTTATCGTTTGTGATTCCGCAATATATTTTTTCGCTGCGTCGATTAAGATTATTGTGAGGTGATTAATAATACTAGGTTGTTCTTCGGGAATATAAGTCCGGGTTATCAATTAGTTCCTGTTCACTCCGATTTATCAAAAGACTAACAAAAACTCGTAGGTATATTCGTGGGAGACGGATTTATCTATTACCGTAGACTTTTCTGTGTGATACAGATTTGTTTATTAAAGTCTTCGACTTTGGGTCGTAGCAACTCTTAGTTGTGGGTGAGATCAGCTAAGGGAATCAAGTACGTAGCATCCTTGGATCAGTGTGAGATTGATTTGGGTTCAACTACAGTCCAGACCGTAGTTAGTTTGGAGTAGGCTAGTGTCTGTAGCGGCTTAATACGATTATGTGTTCAATCCGGACTAGGTCCCGGGTTTTTCTCGTATTTGCGGTTTCCTCGTTAACAAAATTAAATTGTATGTGTTATTTCTATTCCGCATTATATTTGCTTATATAATTGAAATATCATAGGTTGTGCGTTGTTCAATCAATTAGAATATCCGACCTTTTGGTTGTTGATTTAAATTTATTGACACTTGGATATTGGTCTTTGGTACTATCCAAGTTATCTTTATTTGATAAAGACTCGCAGATTTATATTTGCTTGAGTAGAGATCAAATCGAGAGATTGAGATATAAACTCTTTGATATACTTTTTATCTAGATTGAGTCTGACTATCTAGTTGATTCTCTAGAAAGTATATTGGAGTTTGTCCATACAGACTAAAGCGAAATATTGGGTGTGGTTGTTATACCCCCGCTTTTCATCATTCATGCTTCGCAGTTATGTTTTCAATATGCACGACTTGAAAGATACGTTAGGGAATGAAACAGTTCAAGTCAAATATCACTAACCTCAAGTGGAAGGATGATGTTGTCGTTGTAGATCCTTACTTCTTCACTTCTTCAAGTCTCCGTAAAACTTGTAATGTCTCATATCCTAATACTTTCAAGCTAACCTATACAAAGTTGACTCTAGTACATAATCAAGCGACTCTTTAAATGAGTTTTGATTCACTAAAATATGACAACCAAACTTTACATACCAACGCTTGGTGGGGTTCAACCGAGCTATGCTCTAACATAACCCCCCTTCGGATTGGACAAGTGAATCTAGAAAGGCATATTGGGATGCCTCACTAGTGGTATATAAGTCGAGTCCTCCATATCTAATAGGTAAGGATGATAGCCTCCACCGTAAATCTCCAAAGAATAAACCTACATATGTCACTATATCTTTTATCGCCTCTCTCAAGCGTCCTATCAAAAATCTTTGCGCCTTCATAGTGTATTCTCGGATGACAAATACGAAGTCCAAACAACATCTTGGAGATACCAATGCATGTATGAGTAATAATTCACTTTGAGGATCACGAAGTTTTGGCAGAACCTACATCAGGTCAACTACTGCTCTCCTAATGGCAAGTCCCTTCACAGACCCATCATCTAGACTGACACCCCCTAATAATGTAATCTCGTTATATGGTATTGAGATTTCAAAGAAGAAATATCCCATCATTTAACTTTCTTCCATCTAAGAGGGCCAAAAATCTCTTTTTCTTAATATTCAATATAAGCCCTAGTGTGCTTGCCTCTCCGTCTAGACGACCATAAGTTCCTTTTCCACTTCGCTGTCATTAATACCATCGTCAATATGCCAAGCCCGTATAGATAACTTACATTGATCATTTATCTTTTCCACAAGCTGATGGAGCAGCAAAGAATTAGATACGTTATATTTTAATATTTTTTTTCAATTGTTACTTCAAATGAATCTTTAGAAAGTGGATGTATGATTCTTTGGTATGCATATAATACATGCTGAGGGTACTTGTATTGATCAAAGAGGAAGTTCATTAAAAAGGGAAATACTTAAGAGGGTACCTCACCCAATGAATACAATCAAGAACGAAAAGAACATAAGGGAATCGAAGAAGATCCTATAAGACAAAACAAAAGCATAAAAAGATCACAAAGACCTAATAAAGAGTCCCAAGATGCTATCACCATATTTGCCATTAAATCTAATATTTTTGTGTTTGACTGGAAAAAAACAAACAAACTTGAAAGCAATACATAAAGTACAACCACAACTGTTCTTATGTAACATAAATCAGAACACAAACTTGACATGAAAAAATTAGTTATCACATCAAAAGAAAGAAATAATCCCGTTTTTAACTTACTACTAAACTTGAAATGACAGTTATTTATCGTAATTTTGCTTTTATCTCGTTCCGAGAGATTTTAACGTGGAAATCTTTTTTTCAAATGACAAAGCTCTTTTTTCTTAGCATACAATCCCATACATTATTCACCCAAATCTTTAGCTCACGCAGTTTACCAATATAATTACGAGCATCCACTTCTAACTAGCTGTGTTCGCTTTGATTTCATCCTTTTTTGGAAATTTTAACATGGAAGCCGTCCCCAAATGACAAAGATGTCGTACGAAATGCATTTTCTCCTTTGATTTTTGTCCACCTAAAGAAAAAGCAACAAGAAAACAAAATAATAAGACGGTTTAATTATTTGAGAACTTCATATAGCACTTCACTACATGCTAGTATAGAGTATAATTGTTACGTGAACTTAGTGACCAAGACATGCAGAAATATGCCCATCAACGTTTTTCTGAACTCTTCTCTAACACAATTCCTCATCCCAGATCCGAACGGGATGAAGTTTTTGGATGACATATTTAAGCTAGGATCCTGTGTGTAATAAAAGATAAGTCAGGGAACTATGCTCATAACAAATATAGTAGGTTCAGCCAACGGAAAGGCTTACTGACTTAGACACAGTGGTCATCAGGGCAAATTGTTATAAACGTATAATTATGTTAATAATATCTAGGGTAAATCTCGTTTATTACCGGGATGCCCTTGTGTTTAGTTATATAAATAAAGGCTCTAATGTTTGTGTACTACATACATATGAATGAAATTCTCTCTCCTTCATCCCCTATTTTGTGTCTCTTTTTCTTTCTAGTTTTAAAATAAAAATAAAAAAATAATAAAAAAAGGAACTGATCAACCGACATGATAGCTGACGCACATGTTTCTCTCTCTCTTTTGTCCTATTTCCACCATTCTTTAGTATGCTCTTAAGATCATGCTTTAATATCAGCTCCTCATTGATACAACCCATGAATACTCTGATTAAAGCATGATTAATCTTTTTGCATGAATGAAATCGCTAGACATCCTGGATATATCTCTTGAAAGAAATCTCGAGAGAAATTACGTAGTCTCATTTTGTCCAGTTGTTGATGGTGGTTTTTAGTTCAGGGCTAAAATTGCAAAACCCTGTATATAATATGTTGTCATTCTGCAAAGAGACCGAGCTATGTAAAAGTGATGAATGCCCAACCTCGTCACTTGCACATTTATTGAGCAATTCAATATATTTACATGAAATTTATCCAGAATGGTGCATGTAGCAACAATCCCGGATATTCTGTAAATTTCGACACCCTACCTGTATTATCCATTAATATAGGACTCACCGAATACTTTCTATGTTGTGTACCACGGCTGAACCCTTAATATTGATATGACATGACAATTAGTGTTCACTCACAGCCGAGTAGCATAAATTTCCCGAAGTATCAAGGTTGAGGTTTGCATAAAAGTACTTAGTCAGAAAGCATGCTGCTCTCTGGCAATAAATAACTCTGTGTCAACACGCAGAATCCAATCAATTTTGTGATAATTCACAAGATTCAATATCAACCTAATTAATTCGCAAAAATTAGGTTTTTTGCGCCCTGCGCTGTATATCAGACCCTGCTGGTCGAAACTAAACCTAAGCAACTAGGCAATTGATCCGCCATGGATTAGTAGGTGCAAAGTCCTACCCAAAATCAGAAAACAAGGAATAAAAGAGGAGCCGCGGAAAATAGGAGCAAAGAACAAAGGGAGGTGTGGTCGTGCCATGGCCGCCAGCGCTTTCTGCGCATGGCCACGCCCCATGCCGCCGCTTTCCTCTCCCCTCTTTCCCATCGACCAATCAGTCGCTCTAAATCCGCCACATGCACATGAGACGTGGCCAGGCCAATACTTGCCGGCCATATTTCCTATCGGCCAATCGAATTCGCTTTAAATGCGCCACGCGCACTAGAGATGTGGTCATGCCCTATGTTTGGCCGGCCCATTTTCAATTGACCAATCAGGTCGCTCTAAACCCGCCATGCATTAAAATGCCAAACGCGCCATGACGCGCTACCATACCAATCGGCATGCCAAACGTGCCATGTCGCGCCAACATGCCACGAGCCATGCGGGACCCAGGAAACCCTAAAAATGGATCCATGCCATGCCCACCCATGGCTATCCTTGCGCCTGTGGTCATTCCCAGATTATGGCCCCGCTGACCGCGGTCGTAAGCGTCAAAAATAAATTACACTTTCTTACTACTCAAAATATAAATATAGCAAGGGCAAGAAAGGATCGATCCCACAGAGAGGTCTAGGTTGTCAAATTGTTATGGTTTCCTATATAAAACACCCTAAGAATTTCGATTGTGTAAATAAAAATAAACAAAAGCAAATAAAGTACGCAAATCAAGGATGTGAAATATTGGATAAATGTTTCATCTTCAATTGTAAACAAGTTTATGAATATATGAATAGAATTCGTATTTAATCTCGCTATCATCAAAAGCCATAGAATACCTTATTGCAAGAATACCCGTAATTTCCAAAGTTATCAACACACACATTAGGCTGCATATGTGAAATCTACCTAAAGAATAACCTAACGCCTTGCGCTAATCAAGTTCAATTCCTAGAGCATTAAGTTTAAATAGGCTAATCAATGCAATTGTAATACATTGCGCAAACAATTCGGACAAAGGTCAATTTCTACATATGATTACAAGGATGTATCACTACAACCTAGAATCATATCATGCTACTTGTATTCAAGGTTATCGCTCGATGAAAACCCTAAAATAGCTATAGATATGGATGTGAGTTCAATCAATTCTAGACTCGACTAAACAAACATTCAATCATATTGCAATCCATCAATCATGCAATTATTATAACCCGTAGAAAGTGAACGATAATATTGAGAGAAAACTAATTCATAAAAATCATAACTTGGTTGCAAAATCCAACTACATCTTCAACCAATAATAAAAACTTAGTTACTCATGGCATAGGAGTTCATAACAAGAAGAAAGAGAAGAAACTTCATGGTTCTAAACCCTAGAATAAAGTAGAAGACATGATAATAGATAATAAGATATATGTTTTAAAGAAAAGTCTTCTCTTTTATAGCTCCACCCTTCCAAAACTAGGTTTTTGTCTTCAAAGTCCATTAGTTGGAAATTCATCCGGCCCACGAGAGAAAGAAACCCGTGTAGAAATTTTGTCCCAAAAACGCTCGCCGGAAAACTGGGATTATGGCCGGAATCCCGCCGGAAAGTAGCTCAGGTGACCGGCAAAGTCAAACCGGCCACCGGTCAACGGGTCAGAACGGCCGGGTCAGCTCGGGTCAACTCGGTCAGCTTGATTCAACTCGGTCAGACCGAGTTAGATCAGAGTCAGCATTGATTCATTGAGTCAGCCCCGATTCAGCATAAGAGTCAGCTGTTAACCAGCTGAGTGGGCTGACTCAAATCAAGCCACAGCCAACTTACCAGGCCCACCCAATGTTGCGCAGGCCTGACTATCTTGCAAGAGCCACATTCTAATTGATGCACCATCCTTGTGCATTACCAGTTTACTTCCAGCCATAATGGCTACACCGCAAATCAGCTCAACTCAAAGCCTTAACTTCCAAAACATGCTCTCATTCTTCACACACGACACACAGATTCATAGCTAGCTAATGGCAAGCCTGGGACAGCCAACTTCAAACCTGCAATATCAAATCAACCTAACATTCATTACCAAACCACCTGCAATACAGCCTTCCATTTGGCTTTGTACCAACTTCGGCTTCATTGCAGCACCACTCCCTGTTATATCTGAGCTCTTCTCAATCGACTGCAACAACTCACCAGCTTGCACCACCCCTCAACTCCAATCGGAACTGCCATTTCAACCTCGGCTTACGAAATCAGCCTGCAACCACTCTGCACTGCGGTTAAACCTTACCAGACCATGACCTACAATTGTAGTTCACAAGCAAATCAACACCACCAGAAACCTCCTCCATCCATTCATCTCGCACCCATATTTCAGCTCAGTTCCATATGCTCATCTCTTCCATGATGTGCACAAATTGCACCGATTCGACACCGCTCAAGCCATTCGACACCGCTCAAGCCATTCGACCACCTTCCCATTACTATCGCTCCGCAAGCCAACAACCTACATCCCCGAAACCGCACCCGCATCCGGAGCTTTCAACCACACAGACTCAACCTCCATAAGGTAATCATCAATCGGCTTGTAACAAAGACACGAAATTTGTTCTTGGCCATTTGAGTTGCATCCAATTCACAGTTCAAGCCCTCAATATCTTCTGGCACAATAAGCAATCTATCTTACAGACCAACTTCATTCTAGCTCCATCTCCTTCATTTCAACCAAACCCACATCTCACAGACCACCATCTCTTTTATTCTTCCATCATATATTCACCCACAGAAACTCATTGAACTTTAAATTCGAATTTCAGCTACAACCCCATCTTTGATTAGCATCATATCCCATCACCAAACGATGTCTCTCGATTCAGCGGCAAATCGATTCTCACGTCTTCAAATTCCACTCAGTCGATGGCAACCCCCTCTTCATACTCACTTGAATCTTGGATCTCAACATAACCCATTTCATGGCAATGACTCAAACAACACAGACCCATATCTCAGACCCCCTTTTTCTTAGCTATTGTAAACTCAGAACCTCCATCAATCTCTGAAATCGAACCCTTCAAGAACAACAACAGCTTCAATTCAGAGTTCTTCTCTGTTGAATCAAACCCTAATTTCACGTTAAGATTCACTACCACCAGCTTCAGAAGCAAACCCATTTGAATACTCGCCCTAATTCTTCATCTGTTGCAGCTCAATCACCAGATCTTGTCTTGCCCAAACTAACACCGTTGCACCTGCCGTTCCTGAAATTCCTTGACTGTTCTGAACCCTTGCTCGATTCATTTCGGATTCAATCAGCCTCTTGATTTTTTTCTTCGCTTCGAATCAGCAACACCCAACTCGATCCACAGTTGCCTCCATTTCCTCTACTGAAGTCGCACACACACCAACAGAGAAAGAGAGATGAATGATAAAAGAAATGATTTTCTCTGAATTTGGATTGTAATAATTGGATTCATCCAATCCTTAGTCCATGATAAGGGCCATCCTTGTTAGCAGCCCCTTAACAGAATGACTACCCCTTAACCTCAGCTATCATGTGTTTAATGCTCCTCTAGATAGAGTTGTCCCTTAACGTAATGATTAGCCCTTAACGTACAAAATGGGTGACAATAGCACTTCTCTATGAAATGACCATTTAGCCCTTAGTCTTCCAAGTTCTTGTTTTGCTCATAACTTCTTCATACGAACTCCGAATGACTCCGTTCTTTCGCCATTGTCTTCCTCTTCTCGTCCTCTACACAATGAAAAGTAGAAATCTTGCATTTGAACGAGTTCCAATTGGTCTTTTTGCTCCAAATGACTCCATTGCACCTAATAAACTCAAAAGAACACATAAGATACATATTTCACACGAAAAATAGCAAAGAAAGCATAAACTCTACATAGTAAATACGGTGTATTTTACACCTATCACCCGCCATAATTCCTTTGACGCAGCCATGGCACCATCCGCACAAAAAATGTCACCGTGCCGCGGCCACATGCTACACGTTCTAATTTAGGTATGGCCGCTACGCCAACCATAACAAATAATGCTATTTAGGGCATTAGGTTTGATACGGCAAGAATCGAGCCAATATTGCGAGCCATATTTGGAGCCAACACCAATATGCCGGCCGCGGCTACGCCTGAGCACTATTCACGTCACCACGCCACCGGCATGTGCCAATCATGCTACCATGCCACTGGCGCCACTATGCCATCACCAGGTTCCAGCGGAATGTGGCCATAATCAACGACCACCTTCTTTCATGAATTACAATCTCAGCCGTCCAAATTTGCCACGGAATTGACCGGCCCTATGGTAAGTTTTAGGTAACCAATCGAGACGAACCTAATAACGTCACACGCTATTCTCTGCGAAAGTCTCACGACTTGACTTGCCACACATGGTTATCCGCCACTAGTCGGCGTACACTTAATCGAGAATAACTAGGTCTTTCATACGAGACCCACTCAACAATCTGCTACACATTTTTCACGAAAAATACTCGAGACATCAAATATGTCACAAACTAGGGATACTTATCGGGGGTATTGGTCTCAGCGGTTTACGATGTGCGGCGTGCAACACGATTATAAGAAAGTGTCGGAAAGCGGGCGATTAGTGGCGGCAAGAAGTAGTGGGTGTAAACTAACTGTTTCCTTCATAGTGGGGACGTGGTTTCTAGCATTTATACATTACCCCACTTCTCCATCACTCAACTACTCCCACTTCCTACGAGATCGTGGTGCGTTCAATTATGACTTGTATAAATAGGTTTCTACGTATTTCGACCAAACACAATGAGTTTTGGTTAACAACAAAAGTATCCAGAAAAAACCAATGGAGATAGCTTACATTCCGCAAGCCCGCTTCCACATTCCGATACAAGTCATAAAACAACCACACCTTCGTACTAACCATTCTGGTCTCAACACCTTTTCCGCTTCCCTCCCTAAGACCAACCCTTCTCCTTCACTTTGGACCGAAGCAACACTGAACCCCGCCATTTCTTGGTTTAGGCCCGATTGTACAGATTGATCTCTCGAATCTAAAGTACTCGTACGTTGCATTTGTTTAGGTCTAAATTGCCTTCAACAACACACCCAAATTTACCAAAATCGGTGAAAATGGTTTTTACCCCAAAAAATCAAGCGACCACAAAGGAGATTAATTTCTTGGTTGCAATTTTCAAATTCATTCTAATCACCAAATATAACTTTCCATATGTATCCTAGTCGTCCTAAACTTACCAAAGCAATGACTGCCCGAAAACCAACTACCATGGAAGGCATAACGAAAATGTTAGAGGATATGGCCGCAAATCAAGTTGATATCATCAAGTTGCAAATGAGACGCTTCGTATCTGAAGAGTATGATAATCCAATTGTGGGAAGAGTCGGCGAACACTTGCCCGAAGGATCCTACGATTTCATAGATGATGCGAAAAATATTGAATCTTTGGCTAGGTGTCCGTGCCTCTACCAATGAGGATGCCGACGGAACACATAGCCTTGTCATGCAAGAAAGCGAGAAGAGAAATAACAAATTAAATTCATCGATGACAAAGAGCCAAGACAGTTTCACAAAAATAGGGGAGGAGACTTGCCGGGTGCGCCATGATGTATACAAGACAAAGTAAAGAGCCGGCCTATGAAGCTTTGTTGGAAAACCTTTATCTCCAAACCCTTTAAAGTTCAAAGAGTTTGTCCAACAAAGGCGCAGCCAATCACTTCTTTTACCGAAAAAGAGAGGAACTCAAGAAGGGTAAATCTTCAAGATTCCTATGGAGACGAGCGTTGTGCCAACAAACAATATCCAACCCAAACACCCGCACGCACCATGCAGCCCTCAAGAGAAATTACCCTTCAAAGAATATGGCAGAAGCAAACGACCCGAAGCCTTAATCAATGGCCGCTCAAGCATCGATCCCGCCTCGAAAAGAGCTTCATATCAAAGCCTACAAGAATCTCCACCACAGCATCCCTTGATACGAGAGAAGCTAGACTCAAAATATCCACGCTTCCTGTTGCCTATAAGAAGAATTCTAGAAATACTGGAAGTTTGGGCACGAGAAGGAGAAGTCCAACTACCCCGGTATGGCACCCACCAACCGATCAAGAGATGTTAGATTCAAGATATTGCCACTATCATGCATTTATCCATCATCCTACCAAGAGTGCAATGGTCCAAGCGCATTGTCAAGAAAGGTTGATTCAGGGGAATTGCGCTGAATCGAGATTCTTCGCGTTATCGGATCGACATAAAGATGTTACAAAGACAATAAAGAACGACCATGGACTTCCTCGCGGCCGATTGCGGAAAATTCAGCCGTTGGAAGGCCCTTGCGAGTAAGTTTTGTCAAGCAATGTTTACACAACCCATCATTTTGAATTGGTTGGAGATCCGACACAAGGCTACCCATAATGAAAATAGAAGCTAAATAACCCAATTGTTCTACGATTCCCATATCGCTCCCATATTTCCCCTTTTTCATGTAATGCTTACAGCTTCTCCAAACGATCACAATCAACCGGCATTCATAATCTGCCCCCAACATATTAGTTAATCCAAGTACCATTACTTTTAAAAAATTACTCATGAAGCTGTTCCAAAAATAAATCAATTCAAAGGATCCTTATAAAGCAATCATCTATCAATCCAAACTAGTAAAAAGAGGCGTCTCTTGCCTTTCAAAAAAAAAAAAACTAAGAAGAGGAAGTTCAGAGAAATAAAAAGCATTAAGGGAAATTGTCCAACAACAACCCATTCTTCTAGGATAAAACATCCTTCATGCTTTGAAGAGATGCCTTCAACTTCAACTCCCCGAGATAAACTCTCATTTCTCGCGCCTCCCCTTTGATTAATCAAATCCGCTGAGGGACCTTCAACTATTTCTCGCCTGCAACTTTTGGATCTTGGAAAATCCTTCATGTAAACCCGAGAGGTGTAAACTCAAAGCCCACGCACACATCCCGTAGAACTCCAATCTTGAGACTACATCTCCCGAGAAATGGTGTGGCGGGTCCGTTACACATATCATGGATTGTAGATAAGGCTTTCCACACGCTCAACTAATGAAAAATCGGCAGGAGAACTTTTTGGTTGTTAGGTTATGTCCATAATTCTGCCATATTTGGGTATACAACTCCGCATACTTAGATGGTACACTGAATCCTCCGATCAACACATGACCTTCAAAAGGAGCCAAAAATGGAGGGTCGAAGGTGGCACACACGTAATGAATCCCGCGACCAAAGATTAACAGGGAATAATGCGCTCACTTGGCCATGTGGGGTTGTTTTCTACTCGGAGGCACAACATCATCCTCACGATGATCAATCTCCATCTCGTGGATTATCAATGGGCGCGGTTTCCATCACGCTACATCTTCATTTCCATGAATCTCCATCTCGAGAGTTATCTTTAGAAGTGGCTTCTTCCTGTATCACCAATTGAATATTTATTACGTATAAATAAATAGCAAGTGCTCGCGAGAACGTCTCGAGAGAAGGTAGCAAGTGCTCGAGAGAACGTCTCGAGAGAAGGTAGCAAGACTCGAGAGAATGTCTCGAGAGGAGGTAGCGAGAGCCTGCGAAATCATTAAAGGGCTCGAGAGAATGTCTCGAGAGGAGGTAGCGAGAGCCTGCGAAATTATCAAAGAGCTCTCGAGAGTATGAGCTGTATGTGAGCTGTCATCCACTATGTAAACACTATATAAAGAGGAGAGCAGGAGAGAGAAGGGGAGGAATAATTGGGGAGAGAGATATTTTTAGAGAGAAAAAGACTTTATTTTCTTTATCATCTTCTTCACCTAAAACTAGATCTAGAGCTCTACAAATTATCCATTAATGGAGATTGTAAATGTAATTCTTATGTAACCTCAACAATCATAGTGAAGAATCGTGGATGTAGATCACATTGATCGAACCACGTAAAAAATCTTATGTGTCTATTTAAATTTCTAGCACTTATATTTGGAATTTAGGTGATTAATATGATTTAGATCTACAAAATATAGTGAGGGGTGTAGTGTGGGAAATCCCGCTACTACATATGCGCTAGAAACAGGGACCTAAACTTGTTGGTTCAAGAATTTCCATGAAGATCAGCTAATGTTCATATATTTCTGGATACAAAGTTGAGGAGCAAAAATGGAAGATACATTGAAAGATTTTAATTATCAGACAACAAATCAGGTGGAAAATTTCGTGAAATTTAGACAGAGAAAAGAGGTGATGAAGAGCAGAAGTGAAGACACTTTAATGGGAGTAAAATTAAATGAATCTTCATCAATAACTCGTTTAAAAGGACAAATCTCTTCCTCATATTTGTGATTTTGTGTCCAATCGTCCAGATCTGGGAATTTTAAAACAAACTTTTTAGGAAAAATCCATTATAAAACCAATTTATGTTTTCTACGAAAATCTAATTTTCAAACGAAAGGTTTATTTTAAAAAAAAAAAAAAAAAAAGGTTTTGATTTCAGAGTTTGATTTCAAAAATTTGATATGATTTAGGGATTCTTTCCTGAGGAAGAAGTAAAACCGATGAAAATTTTCATCCTCTGGTTTAGTGAAGTTAGTGTATGCTCGTGTATGTTTCATGCCTTTAATTCGATTAGCTTGCAGCGAACAAATATCCTCAGTGGGAATATTTTCCATGAAGAAATATGCATTTCCAGAAGGAGAACATAATACGAAGTATATCATCAACGCAAAGGACTACACAGCCCGATAGCGGCTGCTGAAAGCGAAGGAATATCTCCAGCACGAAATACACCCAAATCTAGCAGTTCACTTCGCGTCAACTAATCTACTTCGCAACAACGCATCAGTTCGCATCATTGAACCCGATTGGCAACAAGTCGGTTTGCGACAATCACTTTAGTTCACGGCATCAATCGGCTCGGTCGCATCTCATCTTAGTTCGAGTCGATATCAGTACGCATCAATCAGTTCAGGCGGAGTGAAAAGTTTATCAAATGAAGAAATCAGCAGAAATGAGAACTAAAAGAGTCAGATACAACTTCAGCAAAATATGTGATAGATGCAACTTCGTGGAGGATGAAAACTGTTCAGTAACTTAGACGTCGGGCATGGATGCATTACTGCGGCAAGCACCTTAATCGATAGAATAATTCCTTGGAGAGTAAAATAGAGATCACGAACAAATTAAGCGAGAGGAAGCATTTTCATTCTCCAATCTCTAACTTCGAAAATTGTTTCTTTAAGTAATCAAATGATAAGTCCAATCAAAGAAATTTATTCCTATGAATTTGTTACTCGTGAGAAATGAAAAATGTGCCAAGACGAGCCGGCGACTAATGATGGGAGCAATTAGTTCTATTGAAAAGCATCATAACCGAGAGACAAGACAAAGACCGTTAATATATTGGAGACTTATCTACCGGCACGAAGACGGAGAGTGGAGATTACTTGGCGAAATATCACGAGCTTGTAAACATGCTCAAAGCGAAGAGGAGAGTCTATGAAGTTTACTTCGTCAAAAAATGCTGTGAAGACAACGACTCACGACAAGAAGAACTTAAAGGAAGAGATGAAGAGCATATTGAAAAATGAAAGTATAAATCAACGAGTCGACGGAAGCTCGCAAAGATCGGCTCGCGAGAGAGGAGCATATTAGAAATCAACGAGTCGATGGAAGCTCGCAATGATCGGCTCACGAGAGAGGAGCATAGTAATGAGAACATAGTAAAGAAAAAAGCAGCACACAATGATCATCTCCAATTATTAAGACGGAAACAAAACAACCATTTAAAGAGGAACAACCACAGCAAATGAGAAAGAATTCGCACACTGCAAAGATAAAAGGAGAAAGAAGAAATCAATGGGTGGCAAAGCTTCATGCGAGCTAAACAACTATAAAACTCAACTCACGCTATTTGGCAAAAAGGAGATAAGTTCTAAAAATCGAAACTTCGCAGCTTCATAAGATATAACAGTGGTGGAGGATATACGATGGATGATGGAACAATGAACCAAAGCTACTAAGAGTTAATCTAAGAAGAGAACAAATCGAAAACATTAACGTCAAAGCGGCGATGAGGAGAAGTCATCATCGATTAATAGCATGAAGCATATATCATATGAAGCTAAACACGAAGCATATATCATGCAAATTTCTTAACGAATAACGAAGGTGCTTCATCACGTCATTAAATCTTAACATGCGAGAAGACGCAATGGGATGGATGCAATCATACAAAGATAAGACTCCACGGAAAAGAAGAGGAAAAGACAAAGATAAATATCATACAAAAGACGAGGAAGGTCGAGAATGACTATTACGAATAGTACTAATCCTTCACAAAGCGAAGCTAGCACAATTGGTCATTGGCGAAGAATATAAAGTATAAGGTCGCGGGTTCGAGTTTCCCCTTCGCACGAATTTTTTTGCTATTTTTGCTTTGCGAGATGTTTACCTTGCGAACATTTGCTTTGCACGAGCGTATATTTCGCAAATGATTGCTTCAAACAGATTTTCTTCACGAGAAGCCATCTTCATATACTCGCGAGAACAAAAGTTGATGATTATTTCGCAAAGATATTTCGCAAGAAAGGGTTAGAACAATTGGTATGGTGCGAGAATATGTAAGAGGCGAGTCAAGGGTTCAAATCTCATTTCTCACACTTCTTTTTCTGCGAGATAATTATATTTTTGCAGGCGTTTATACATTTCAAGGATGCTAGCCTCGCAAGAAAATAATATACTTCGCAAGAAACAACAACAAAAAACCACAAAGGCTAAATATGAAAATGAAAGAATGAAGACATGCGAAAATTTCGCACAGAAAATGACAAGAGATTATCAAAGATTAGCGAAATTACAAAAGAGCTTATATGCAGAAGAATCAACAAAATAATCGAGATAGAGGCAAACCTACTATGGCGAAATCGGAATTTGCAAAGAGGCAAAAGTACCTAAAGTGCATCATAGTAGGGGTACCTATTGCATATGAAGAAGAATCAATAAAATAACCGAGAATGGGACGAACCTTTATGGCGTACACCTAGTTCGCGAATAACATTTCGTAAGAGGCAAATGTAAGACCTAAAGTGCGTCATATAAGGGGGTATCTCTCGACATGGCTCGGGGGAAGGTTACACCGCTCACGAAGCTTCGAGTCATGGAAATTTGGGGCCCATGAAAGCCTATCCAGGAAGAGGTACCTTGGATTCCCAACTATATATGTAGGTTATACCCGGTTGGGCGACCGAGGTCTCTTTCAAGGAGTCGATGTATGCTCAAGGCGCCGAGGTACACGGTTGAGCGAGTGCCGGGATGGATGAACCTACCCTGGCCATTCTTGGCAAGTCTTGGCATATGTTGCACTCGCCGAAGAAAACTCCACTTAGGGTGCGGTCTCGTAACCATAAACTCTATAGGTATAAGGGATAAGAGGCTGCGAAAACAAGCTGGTTGTTGTTAAGGCCAGGATGGGAGGAGCTAGTCTTGTATGGCCGATGTTTCGCCTCCTTGAAGGGGCAACCGGGAGATGATAAGGCGACACTCTCCATTAGGGGGTGTCAAAGCAGAGCGCTAAATGTCATGAGGCTTTGTTTTCGCAAGGAGACTTAGGCTTGTCATATTTGTGCAATGATCCTGCGAGAGGCAATAATACTAGCGAGGGTAAGGCGAGATCAATGGGTCTTTACGAAAGTGTACGGACGTCTGCGATTTCGTCGCAAGGCAGCAATGTCATGGGGCTTTATGTTCGCAAGGATATCTAGGCACTGTCATATTGTCGCAACTAAAACATCTGCAGAGGCAAAAATACTTGGAAAATGATAAGGCAAGATCAATGGGTCTTTACATGCAAATGTAAAGACGTCCTGCTGATTCTGTCGCGATGAAAGGTGGCGGGGAAGACCTCTAGTAGGGAGGTCTAACTCGGAAGACCACACAAAAATGATAAGGCAAGGACAATGGGCCATTGCATGAAAATGTAAAAGGCGGCTGCGACCTTATCGCAGACAAGAAGAGATAAAATAAAGACTGCCAGAAATGATAAGGCGAGAAAAGTAGATTTCTCCATTCATGGAGATACCTGCGACCTCGTCGCAATGATAAAATTCAACGTAAAGCAATGAAGAGATTATACTATCGCATGAGCACAAGCGCGAGAGATAGAGGAAAGATAAGAATGAAGAAATAACTCACTCATTCAACACTTTTCCAGCGATTCTACCTTCGTAGATAAAGAACGAGAGGCAACAATGGATTCACCGAAAAAACATTTTATGTTCTTTATTTTCTCAAGCAAGAATCATTTCCAAAGAAGATGTTTACCAATGAGCAACAAGAATCCTCACCAAAAATGGAATAATGACTTCGCATGAACAGAGGCAATACTTCTTATACTTCGAGGATTAATATTTCTTAAAGTTTGGAACTTGCGAAAGAATAGAAGCATAGCATGGGAAAGAACACGGAGCGAGAGTTTAGCATGATGGATTCGCAATACTTCTTATATATTTCGAGGATTGAGTACTTCTTATGCTTCTTCAAGGATACTTCATACTTCGCATAATTCAAGAAACGATACTTCATATATACTTCTCAAAGCTTGAACTTCGCAAAAGAATAGAGGCAAGTACGTACTTTTCAAGTCCGAGTATTCTTCCGCTCATTCCTTCATCAACAAAGACCAAAGATTACTACAACAATGATTTTCCTTAAAGATCGCTCTTCAAGCAATATTCAAGGAAAAGAGGCAAGATGTAGGATTCAAATATCGCACAACATATTTTCTTAGCATGCGAGATCCAATTATTTCCTTAACTCGCGAGAAGAGCTTGCGAGATTCATTATTTTTCATAACTCGCGAGAAGGTAGCAAATGCTCGCGAGAACGTCTCGAGAGAAGGTAGCAAGTGCTCGAGAGAACGTCTCGAGAGAAGGTAGCAAGACTCGAGAGAATGTCTCGAGAGGAGGTAGCGAGACTGCGAAATCATTAAAGGGCTCGAGAGAATGTCTCGAGAGGAGGTAGCGAGCCTGCAGAAATTATCAAAGAGCTCTCGAGAGTATGAGCTGTATGTGAGCTGTCATCCACTATGTAAACACTATATAAAGAGGAGAGCAGGAGAGAGAAGGAGAGGAATAATTGGGGAGAGAGATATTTTTAGAGAGAAAAAGACTTTATTTTCTTTATCATCTTCTTCACCTAAAACTAGATCTAGAGCTCTACAAATTATCCATTAATGGAGATTGTAAATGTAATTCTTATGTAACCTCAACAATCATAGTGAAGAATCGTGGATGTAGATCACATTGATCGAACCACGTAAAAAATCTTATGTGTCTATTTAAATTTCTAGCACTTATATTTGGAATTTAGGTGATTAA
>JAJJWW010009396.1:0-68885 GCA_023531295.1 Papaver armeniacum | reverse complement strand
AAAAATTGAAAATTTCATAAAAAAAAAAAAAGAAAATAAAATAAAAAAAAAGAGACAAGAGAAATATTTGTTTTGTTTTTATTTATTTAATAAAGCCGTGGGAAAGGAAAATATATAAGGAAGTTTCAAGCGACAAGGATTTAAGGTAAAGGTTACAAATTGTCAAGGATTTATAAAATTCGAGAGTTTATCACCAATAGTTGAAACCGAAGACCAAGAAGATAAAGACGAGGAGCGGAAGACGTTTCTATTGGATGCCGTGAGAGTGGTGTTATCATAATTGGCGATCGGATGTGAAGGTGAGTAAGTAATCTCATCCTCGATAATAATGGTTGATTTCCTTTCTTAGAGATCGTCAGAAAAATGGTTTTTCAAAATGTTAAAAGATGTGGGTTTTTAAAAATATTTCTAAGTTGTCCTTCCCACCATTCAACGTGTTGCAGATTTCTCTCTTCATTCCTACCCGCACACATGTGAGACCCATAAAATCCGTCTTTTTGAGTGCAATTATCATAAAATCCTTTTTGGTGAGGCGAAGTCGAGGCGAAATGCTTATTGATCGTTTCTCAAACACATGCGTTCTCTCATTATGGTGTGGTTATTTCTCACTCAACATTTAAGAATGAGAATATGTTCTTTAGTATTTCTAACTTCTTATTACTAGCATGCGGAAACTCTATGTCCTCATAACTCTTTGATGCTTGGGACGCCGGAACGCTTTGAAGTTGTGAGTTTTAGTTTGATTTGCTCGAGGACTAGCAAAGTCTAAGTGTGGGGGAATTTGATAGGGTGTAGAATACATCCTATTTACTATTTATTGTTTATGCTTTCTTCGCTATTTTTCTTGTAAATTATGTATTTTACGCTTGTTTTGAGTTTTGTAGCTATTTTGGAGTCACACGAAGGAAAAGAAGAAGAAATCACCCAAATTGAGAAAAAGGGGCAAAATTGTCATTTCATGGGCGATCACTATCCTGGAGCCCACCAAGGTTAAGGGGCAACTCTTTTGGAGGAGTGTTAAACACAGACTGCCTAAGGTTAAGGGACCGCCATTGGGTGGTCGGATCTGGGAACAAGGGTGCAAATAGACGTCCCATTTTTAAAGCCCTAACTAGGTCGAATCAAGAAGAGATATTCTTCTCTTCTCTTTTCCTTTGTTCCTTTTACTAAGCCGCGGAGAATTCATGGAGATTCGATGGGAGATTGCTCACGGTTTTGGGAAGAATTGAATGAGAAATAAGAAGGCATCGTTGAAGAATTGAAAGAGAAGAAGATCGAACCGCAAAAAAGCTTGGGTTCGATGTAACCCGAGATATTCATGGGTTTTGAGATTCAGACGGGGAAAATGAATTGGGCTCGATCTGTGGAAGATGCAGATGGTGGTGGCAGCTGTAACTGAGTAAGGGTTTGTGAAGATATCGAGATTTACAGGGGAGATGGGATTGAGTTATAACGATGATGGAGGTGTTGATTTAAGGTTTCACTGTGAAGATGAGAAGATGGGTTGGTGGTGGATTGCTAGAAAAGGTGGAGATTGAGTTCGAATGGAGAAACAGAAGAATGGGTGTCGTTGTTGTTGTGCGAATCACAGCAGCTGAAGAACAAAGTGAAAATTGGGACGAATCTTTGGAAGAATTAATGAGTCTGTGATGATTTAAGTTAATGGGTTGAACTGAAGATGAAGTGAATCAAAGAGCTGAAATTGAATTAAGGGTTTCGATTCATGTCCGCAATTGAAGCTCGCGATACGAAATGGGTTGAATCATGAAGGTGGTGGTGCCGAGTCGATGGTGGCCGATCCTGGTGTTGATGTCAATTTGCGATGAGTGTAGATGAGATAGTGATGTTTTTGTTGCGATGAAGTGAAGCCGTTAAACTAGATGTATGTTAGAATTGTTACGGAGAAGAAAATGGCCCAAATTATGGCCGAATTGTCATGAAACAGAGGAAACTCTGTTCAATCTCCCTTCTACCTAGTAAACTCGGTGATTTACTAAACATGACTCGGTAACTCACCCGAGTAAGCCAAAGCCGGCTTTGAGTAAGACAAGGCACTCGATTTGCCGATTCCTCGCCTTGACCCGGTTGACTAACGGTTGACCTGTTTGACCGTTAGTCCTAACGGTGGATCACGGGAATATTCCGTCGAATATACTGACGGTGAAATTTTCAGGTGGCCGGCGGTGACGGATTCCTGGTCAAATTCCGGCCATAATTCCGATTTTCCTACGAGCCAAAATTCCGAAATTTTCTCGTGGACTTCTCTCATGGGTGTGAAGACTTGGACTAGGAATTGGATGGAGAATTGGGCTCAAATTTGGAAAGAGAAGATGGAAGAGTTGAGAAAGGCTTGGATTTGGAAATTGAATTGCTTAAGGAAAAGGATTCTATTCCTTGGAAGATTTGGAGAATATTGAAGCCTATAAATAGAGAAGTTTTCTACATCTTTTACACACCTCTTTTACACACACAACACTTTTTCTTTTCTTATTCTTTGTGTGAACTTTTACCATGAGTAGCTAATTTTCTTATTGATTGAGGATGAATTCCTAGTTCTTAATATATGTTTTGAGTTTTGTTTCAATTCTATCTTGAAGTTTTTCACATAATTATCGTTTGTTTTTACTAATAGGAATGTTTATTCATTCATGATTGATTGATAGATTGTTTGGAGTGCACACTAAATTGATTTGTTAATTTGATCTAAAGCTAGTGAAAGTTAGGAGATAAGTAATCATTTCTTGACTCTTTACATAAGTAGCAAACACGAGACCTTGCGGAGGGATTCCGTGGAGCAATTGTGTGTGAAAACAACGTTAGCAAGTAGACCTTGATCTAAGAGTCTAACTACTAATATCAACCTAATAAGTTCATAAATCTTAATGCGTTTATTTTAAATTACATCTTGAGTGATCTACTACTAGGTGGTTTTGGTAAATATAATCCCGTAGTCGAGAACTTCCGTGTCCCAGGATACAAGGGATTTAGGGGTTTAGCAATCGATCTAGCTCGCTTTACCTACGGTTGGTGATAATCCTGTGACTTATAACAAGTAGAAAAGAACATAGCTTTAATCATTGTTTTGCAACGAAGAAGGATTCCTTGATCTTGTCTCTCTTATTGATTTCAACTTTAACTTTTAATTGCTTTGTTTATTTTCTTTTGCTTTACGCCCCCCTTTTCGTGACAACTTTTACAACTAGAATCTCTTGCTCCTCGTGGGAACGAACTTGACTACACTATATTACTTGTTAATTAGGTGGAAAAATATTAATTAATTTGTTGTGGTTACGACACGCATCAACTTATTATCGAGAGAGATCGAGCGGAATTTTGAAAGGGGATCAAGAACAAAGTGAGTAGATCTGAATCTGAGAGGGATAAAGGGTTAGATGGCTGAAGACAAATCGAACAGAGATTAACAGGGTGAAATTGTGAAATTGAAGCCGATGTTGACTGAATCGAGATGAAATGGAAGATGGTTTTGTTGATTTTAGGGTTTGAGTTGATGTTGCAGTCGGAAGGGAGATGGAACTGAAGAAATCAGGGGAGATGAAGGTGCTGCCATCAATTTGCAGTAATGAAGGAGAAGATCGATGAAGTTGCTGCTAATGATTAGAAGAAGGGTGTTGATGGTGGTTTTTAAACAAGGGGTAAAATCGTAAAACCCCATGACCTAGTGTTACCCGTAACACATTAACTAAGAGATTTTAACTCGGTGTAAATAATTAATAGGGGTATTTTTCAAAATACCCGATTAGGGTTTTCGACAGAAGAACCCTAATTCCAAAACCAAGCCGCACACCGCGCACCATGGCAACAATGCCAAACCAAGCCGCACATCACGCACCATGGCAACAATGCCAAACCAAGCCGCACACCGAGCACCATGGCAACAATGCCAAACCAAGCCGCACATCGCGCACCATGGCAACAATGCCAAACCAAGCCGCACTCGCGCACCATGGCAACAATGCCAAACCAAGCCGCACATCGCGCACCATGGCAACAATGCCAAAACCAAGCCGCATTAATCGCGTACCATGGCGACGCCAAAACCAAACTACATATCGCACTCATTAGCAACCATGCCAAAACTAAGCCGCCATGCCATTGGCACATGCCAAATATAGCGCCTAGGCTTGCAAACATGCAACTAGGTCAACATGGTCAGACGTGCCATTGGCACATGCCAACACGCACCACAAGACCATATTTCAAGCCGCTATGCCATTGGCACATGCCAAATATAGCGCCCTAGGCTTGCAAAACGTGCAACTAGGTCAACATGGCGACGTGCCATTGGCACATGCCAACACGTACCACAAGCCATATTTCCAAGCCGCTATGCCATTGGCACATGCCAAATATAGCGCCCTAGGCTTGCAAAACGTGCAACTAGGTCAACATGGCCGTACGTGCCATTGGCACGTGCCAACACGTACCACAAGCCATATTTCCAAGTCACGTTATGCCATTGGCACATGCCAAATATAGCGCCCTAGGCTTACAAACCATGCAACCTAGGCCAAGTCTGGCCGACGCATGCCATTGGCACATGCCAACATGCTCGCCGGTAGCTTTTCCTACCAAGGCCACGGCCTAACTACCACGCATGCCATCGGCACATGCCAACATGCTCACCCCAGTAGCTTTTCCTACTAAGGCCACGGCCCTAGCGGCCACGCACGCCATTGGCACATGCCAACATGCTCGGCCGTAGCTTTTCCTGGCCATACGGGCACTAACGGCCACGCATGCCATTGGCACATGCCAACATGCTCGCCGGTAGCTTTTCCTACCAAGGCCACGGCCCTAGCGGCCACGCATGCCATTGGCACATGCCAACATGCTCATTTGTAGCTTTTCCTACCAAGGCCACGGCCCCCTAACGGCCACGCATGCCATTGGCACATGCCAACATGCTCGCCGGTAGCTTTTCCTACCAAGGCCACGGCCCTAACTGGCCACGCATTCCATTGGCACATGCCAACACGCTCACCGGTAGCCTTCATCACCTAGCCGTGGGCCCTAATGCTACCAAATAGCCTAACTTGCAAGCCATGCAACCTAAAGGCCATTCGAGGTCGCGCCATTGGCACATGCCAAAACCCACACCGCGCACCATGGCAACAATGCCAAACCAAGCCGCATTCTCGCGCACCATGGCAACAATGCCAAACCAAGCCGCACATCAAGCACCATGGCAACAATGCCAAACCAAGCCGCACACTGCGTACCATGGCAGCGACGCCAAAACCAAACTACATATCGCACTCATTAGCAACCATGCCAAAACTAAGCCGCCATGCCATTGGCACATGCCAAATATAGCGCCCTAGGCTTGCAAACATGCAACTAGGTCAACATGGCTGTACGTGCCATTGGCACATGCCAACACGTACCACAAGCCATATTTCCAAGCCGCTATGCCATTGGCACATGCCAAATATAGCGCCCTAGGCTTGCAAAACGTGCAACTAGGTCAACATGGCCAGCACGTGCCATTGGCACATGCCAACACGTACCACAAGCCATATTTCCAAGCCGCTATGCCATTGGCACATGCCAAATATAGCGCCCTAGGCTTGCAAAACGTGCAACTAGGTCAACATGGCCGTACGTGCCATTGGCACATGCCAACACGTACCACAAGCCATATTTCCAAGTCGTTATGCCATTGGCACATGCCAAATATAGCGCCCTAGGCTTACAAACCATGCAACCTAGGCCAAGTCGGCCACGCATGCCATTGGCACATGCCAACATGCTCGCTGGTAGCTTTTCCTACCAAGGCCACGGCCCTAACTACCACGCATGCCATCGGCACATGCCAACATGCTCGCCGGGTAGCTTTTCCTACCAAGGCCACGGCCCTAGCGGCCACGCACGCCATTGGCACATGCCAACATGCTCGCTGGGTAGCTTTTCCTACCAAGGCCACGGCCCTAACGGCCACGCATGCCATTGGCACATGCCAACATGCTCGCTGGTAGCTTTTCCTACCAAGGCCACGGCCCTAGCGGCCACGTATGCCATTGGCACATGCCAACATGCTCGCCGGGTAGCTTTTCCTACCAAGGCCACGGCCCTAACGGCCACGCATGCCATTGGCACATGCCAACATGCTCACGCTGGGTAGCTTTTCCTACCAAGGCCACGGCCCTAACGGCCACGCATTCCATTGGCACATGCCAACACGCCACCGGTAGCCTTCATCACCTAGCCGTGGCCCTAATGCGCCGGGTAGCCTAACTTGCAAGCCATGCAACCTAGGCCATTGGCACATGCCACACACGCCACACGCCCGTAGCCTCAAACCATGCAACCTACCACCAAGGCATTCGCATGCCATTGGCACATGCCACACACGCCACTAGCAGCTCTGCATTGCCACTTACACTCAACGTACAACCTACCGCCAAGGCATTCGCACATGCCAATGGCACATGCCACACGCGCCACTAGCGAGCGCCACTTGCACTCAAGGTGCAACCAACACTCGAGATATCAACACAACCGGGGGATGCTTTCCAGGGTTTTGGTTTGGCGGTCACAAACTGCGCCGCGTACTACGCTCACATTAAGAAAGCGTGAAAAGGAATAAAGCGGTCAAATAAATGAGGAAATAATGGTGAAAACGTTTTCACCCATTAACACCATGCGGTTACCACCTCCTCCCATTATTTCACCCTTTACTCTCTTCCTTCATGAGGCCAGGGTACGTTTCAATCTCGACTTGTATAAATAGGTCTTACCTATTTCACCGCACAACAAGTCTCGGTCGGGAGAAAATACTACACTCTCGTAAAGGCAACTTTGCAAGCTCTCCCAAAAGCTTTCATCTCTTGCAAGCTTCCCAAGCTTTTACTTTCTCGATACAAGTCGAGATACTACTCTCCTGCACTATTCTCGGTCTCAACACCTTTCTTTGCTTCCTCCCCAAATCAATCCTTCTCCTCCACTTTGTGACCGGGCAAGTCTAACGTCCATTTCTTGGTTTAGGCCGGACTTGTACAGATTGATCTCTCGAATCTATAAAGTGCTCACGTGCAGCACATTTGTTTAGGGTTTGAACCAGTTTCTCACTCACCTACCGAATTTACCGAAATCTGCAGAAACGATTTTCACCCATAAACAATTGGCGACCACAACGGGAGGATTGATCTATCGTCTACAATATCAGATTGTCGATCTCGTTTCTTCGACCCGTATGTCAAGATGGTAGGGAAGGCGACTCAATCCGACTAACTACCGACGACCTTGCACTAGTTGTAAAAACTACACAAGAAAACTGGGGACTTGTCAAGATGCTATTACTCAATCTTGGGACTCGCCGAAGATGCTACCGATCGGGGACTTGTCACGATGCCACCGCAAAAACCGCCTTTTACATGGAGAGGGGCGTGTTCCACAAAACCTATGAAGTGAGTAAATTGAAGTGAGACTGGGCAAGATATACAATCTATTTTTAGGTTCTTAGTAAAACCGTCATACTACATCGAGTCTTGTGCCTATTGCTAGCACACACTTTCATAAAAGCAATATTCCTTTCCCAAAACATAATCGTAGTCATATCATCAAAACCATTCATCCCTCCAATAATCCAATACCCTAAAAAGCTACCAAATTGCCTATCAAAGGTCAAGTTTTGAACCAGACATCCAATATGTCTTTCAAAAAAAAAAAAGAACCTAAATGAAAGTTTAACAGAGAAACGCTCAAGGAAAATCATCCAACGTGGTCCGCTCTTCTTCTTGAGAAAGTCAACTTTGCATCTTCAAGAGCCGCTCTCTTCATAGTCAACATCTTGGAAAGCTTTTCGAGTTCCATCTCCTGTCGGCAATCTCCTCAAAAGGCTTTCGATTGTCGCATCTTTCAACTTTTGATCTCAAGAAGGCCTTCGACAAACCAAGAAGTGTTGAACTCCTTTTCTACACACACGTCGCGATGGTGCTCCCAAATGCAAATAACGTCTTCGAAACGGTGTGACCAAATCCACCTCACGCATATCCTCGATGGAAGATAAAGCCTCTTCCACACGCTAACCAAATGCAAATCGAATAGTGACTTTCTTGGTTGTAGCCATATGTCCGTGCTTCTCCCGCATTCGGTGTACAACGCCTCATGCTTAGCCGGACGCCGAAGCCGCCAACCAAAGACATGACCTGGATAAGGAACCAAGTACGGGGATCAAAATGGCGCCCGCACCCGGCCTCACTACTCGCAGAGGGTCTTCTTCCATGTCTACGATGCAAGAACCATCGAGAATCATCCACCGTTTGAACCACATCTCGTGCCGCAATTGGCTAACGCCCATATCCAAGTCACCAATGGTCACCAAAGGCAAGTTTTCGTGTGACTCTACCCCTAATCATCCTCCGAACCGGATTCCTCCCGCGAACTTGAGTTAGACATTTTTCAAAAGAAGAAACAAGAAGAAAGAAAAGAAACGCGAAACTCACCGAACCACTTCCCGAAAAAGAGCCAAGTCGCCAGAGGAATCACTCACTTGTCGAACTTTCTTCTTTCTCCGACTCATCACCGCTATGAGAAGGCTCAATGCTTCCGAATTCTTTGAAGAAATTGCCGTCTCCCGGCAAAGTGCAAGGGCAAAATAAAGCATTAACACTACCGAAGCCCTGAGGAAACAAGACACATGTTTTCAAAGTAGAAATTCACGTGTTTTGAGACAAACCAACGAAGAGGCGACACATACCTAGTTATTGGAAGAACCGAAAGACACGAGAGCCGAGGGAGGGTCTTTTGAAACCGTCCCGAACCCGCCAAAGACGATTCTTCGTTCTCCGTTCCTTGGCTCCGGGGACTTTCCGAAGTTGCTAGGCAACTTTCGCTTGAGATCTCTCAACATTGGATACTTCTTCAAAACTGATGGGGAAGGTTTACAACGAAAGTTCTCCACCACGTTATTCACAAAATCTTGGATCATAATAAACTCGTCGCACTTAACTCATTATAGCCGAAGGTCGTCGGGTTACTTTTCCCATTTGAAAGAAGGGAAGGCGGATACCCGGCTCAAGGGCGCTAGCATTAAGGGCTATGACGCAATGAATCCTTAGGGATCACCTACTGGTAAGCAAGAGGCACCCCTTGATCGAAACCCATGTGACGAAAGAAGACGGCCAATATTGTAAGCAACTATCCTGGAAAGATCCCATGAAGAAAGACGGCATATAACCTGACATGCAGCTTTGAATGAACAAGTTTTCACCAACGCTCAAATCGCCATCGAAGACAAAGACATGATCGGAGAGTAAGCAAAGGTGTCAATTTGAGTCACCGACCTATGGACCGGCTCCCACGGGCGAAAACTGATTTCATATGACTTGTCAAGAAGACTAACCAAGCTCATGCCAACCTTTGGACGCCCGTGTTCACCCATCGAAGAATTCGAACCCCCAACTCGCGGAATCGAAGGCATCGGTTTCGATCATACTTCTCAAAGTGCTCCCATAACCGACTTGCGTAAAAGCAACGTGCACATATGAATCCACTTTCATGAAACCAATCGAAACTCGCATGTTCGCAAAACAAAGATCCAGATGCACATACAGGGAACCAAGGAATAGCTTACAATGGGAAGAACTTCACCTTTTGCTAACTTCACAACAATCGCTAGCAACTCGGTCTTATTTCCTTCTTGCCGTAACCGCTCATCAAAATGTCTCTAGACATCCAGAGAGCCAAAAATGCCGCAACATGAAGATCGTTGCTTTTCTCATTCGTGTTCCAGCTGTCCGAAACCATTGAGACATCCACCAGCTATAAAAGCACCTTTCATCCTCTTCCTATTTAATCCTTCGACTTCGCAGTGGAGTCTTTTCGAGCGTAATCTCCCAACTTAGCGGCAAGGTCATCCAACATCTCCACCTCACTTTCGGATAATTGATTTTAAGATTCCTGCTACGGAAGATTCAAGAAGAGAGCCACACTCTACAAGGAGAAAGTTATCTCACCCCATCTACATATGATCGTATGGGTGTCCGAACACCATCCTGAGATGAAAGCAACCAAGCCCGGATATCCTTCCTAATCTGGAGGTTTACCGAAGCTCGACAAAGATCAATAATCTGCGCTCGAGTCGATTAGTGTTTATGTGCTCCTTACTCACCATGAACTCAACCCATATATCAAAAGAACGCAATGGGCTTTGACACATCCCGAAATCAATGTTGGAAGAGGAGTATACCCTTTTTGAAGACAAATCGTATGGTGTTCTCTCGGAACCGAGCGTGTCTTCTTTTCATCTTCACCACCACCTTAACAAAATTGGCACGAAACCTGGGTGATTTTTCCGAGCAGAGACAAGTTTTTTGGCGAAGAACTCATCATCCGTGTTTGGTTTGGAATTATGGACATCCTTCGATGAGGCGAAATTTTGTTCAGGTAACATCTTGTCGGATTTCTTAATAACAACTTAGTAACAAGATATCTGCACACAAAAATAAAATAAAATTATCTCTCTGACACATAACCGCGCCCGACAAAAGGAAAGCCCGAAATACAAAAAAAAAAAAAAAGAGGGCGTATTCTCTACGGGTTCAAAAGCGCACACGCAAAGATTTTCTTCTGTTCAAGACTATATACGCAGTATTTTCTTCGGGTTCAAGACTATATACGCAAGATTTTCTTCGGGTTCAAGACAATATACGCGGTATTTTATACGGGTTCAAGTGTGCCTACAATCCTTCTTCGGGTTCAAAAATATATATTGGAGCATTTTTCTACGGGTTCAAAACTCGCACGCGATGATTTCTTTCCGGGACCGAAAAATCATATATACAATATTTCCTGCGGGTTCGAAGTCGTATGGAGCATATATACAAGGGTTTTGAAACATGTATTCTTCTTCGGGGTTCATGTACGTTTTATGATTGAATTCTCTACGGTTCAAGATCGCACACGTGATTTTTTCTTGGGGTTCAAAATTATATACGCGGTATTTTATACGGGCTCAAGTGCGTCCTCGCCTCTCTCAGGAGTACCCTTCTTCGAGTTCAAAATAATATATGGAGCACTTTCCTACGGTTCGAATAATATATGCGATATTTCCTTGGTTGCATACATACAATATTTTTCTACAAGAAACACGCCAGGAAATTATATGCGCAAAGAAAAACACCTATTCTTAGGGTTTACACCTACATAAAAAGGGAAGTACTGGAAGACATACCTGGAAGCTGTTTTTTTTTTCTTTATGACTCTGTCGCTGGTAGGAAAGGATGAAAAGATGAAAGTGAAAGATGGGAGGAGGGGACTTTATATATATATATAGGCGTGAAGATTCTGAAATAGGGAAGGATTTCCTTTTACCAAAATCGTGCATGTAAGAAGCGGGCCCACAAGGGCGCCCAACTTCCCAATGTCGCCCAAGTTGCACCGACCCCACCAATTGCACCGACTTCCCAATGACCGCCTGAAGCCACGCCCGCAAGCACGCACACCTTGCGCCTGGCCCCACCGCCCGCCACGCACGCGGCCCCACCAAACAAAGACGCCGTCGGTTTCCCAAGTCACGCCCGCAAGCACGCACAGCTTCTACACCTTGCGCCGGTCCCACCAGCTAGCACGCTCAGTTTCCCAAGTCACGCCTGCAAGCACGCACAACTTCTACACCTTGCGCCGGTCCCCACCAGCTAGCACACTCAGTCCCCAACTCACGCCAACTTCCCAATGTCGCCTAAGCTGTACTCGGCCCCACCAATTGTGCCACCCTCCCGATTTGTGCAAAACTAGCAGAGGCAAGGATTCCAAATCCTATCTATAAAAGGTCGATAAGCCTCCTCAATTCTTTTTACTATTTGTCATTGATAGTTTGTCACCATCTTATGCTTACCTCGCAACAAAGCCCCTGCTCCGAGCTAAGCGGGGGGACTTAATGTTGATGGTGGTTTTTAAACAAGGGGTAAAATCGTAAAACCACAAGACCTAGTGTTACCCGCAACACATTAACTAAGAGCATTTAACTCATGTGTAAATAATTAATAGGGTATTTTTTCAAAATACCGTTAGGGTTTTCGACACGAACCCTAATTCCAAAACCAAGCCGCACACCGCGCATGGCAACAATGCCAAACCAAGCCGCACACCATGCGCACCATGGCAACAATGCCAAACCAAGCCGCACACCGCGCACCATGGCAACAATGCCAAACCAAGCCGCATTCTCGCGCACCATGGCAACAATGCCAAACCAAGACGCACATCGCGCACCATGGCAACGATGCCAAACCAAGCCGCACATCACACCATGGCGCGACGCCAAAACCAAACTACATATCGCACTCATTAGCAACCATGCAAAAACTAAGCCGTTATGCCATTGGCACATGCCAAATATAGCGCCCTAGGCTTGCAAACGTGCAACTAGGTCAACATGGCCGTACGTGCCATTGGCACATGCCAACACGTACTACAAGCCATATTTCCAAGCCGCTATGCCATTGGCACATGCCAAATATAGCGCCCTAGGCTTGCAAAACGTGCAACTAGGTCAACATGGCCGTACGTGCCATTGGCACATGCCAACACGTACCACAAGCCATATTTCCAAGCCGATATGCCATTGGCACATGCCAAATATAGCGCCCTAGGCTTGCAAAATGTGCAACTAGGTCAACATGGCCGTACGTGCCATTGGCACAGGCCAACACGTACCACAAGCCATATTTCCAAGCCGCTATGCCATTGGCACATGCCAAATATAGCGCCCTAGGCTTACAAACCATGCAACCTAGGCCAAGTCGGCCACGCATGCCATTGGCACATGCCAACATGCTCGCTGGTAGCTTTTCCTACCAAGGCCACGGCCCTAATGGCCATGCATGCCATTGGCACATGCCAACATGCTCGCTGGTAGCTTTTCCTACCAAGGCCACGGCCCTAGCGGCCACGCACGCCATTGGCACATGCCAACATGCTCGCTGGTAGCATTTCCTTCCAAGGCCACGGCCCTATCGGCCACGCATGCCATTGGCACATGCCAACATGCTCGCTGGTAGCTTTTCCTACCAAGGCCACGGCCCTAGTGGCCACGCACGCCATTGGCACATGCCAACATGCTCGCTGGTAGCTTTTCCTCGCCAAGGCCACGGCCTAACGGCCACGCATGCCATTGGCACATGCCAACATGCTCGCTGGTAGCTTTTCCTACCAAGGCCACGGCCCTAACGGCCACGCATGCCATTGGCACATGCCAACACGCTCACTGGTAGCCTTCATCACCTAGCCTTGGCCCTAATGCGCTGGTAGCCTAACTTGCAAGCCGTGCAACCTAGGCCAATTCGACCGTACGCGCCATTGGCACATGCCAAATCCCACGCTGGTAGCCTAATTTGCAAACCATGCAACCTACCACCAAGGCATTCTGCACATGCCATTGGCACATGCCACACACGCCACTAGCAGCTCTGGCATTGCCACTTACACTCAACGTACAACCTACCACCAAGGCATTCCGCACATGCCAATGGCACATGCCACACGCGCCACTAGCAGCGCCACTTGCACTCAAGGTGCAACCAACACTCGAGATATCAACACAAACTGGGGGATGCTTTCCAGGTTTTGGTTTGGCGGTCACAACTTGCAGCGTACACTACGCTCACATTAAGAAAGCGTGAAAAGGAATAAAGCGGTCAAATAAATGAGTAAATAATGGTGAAAACGTTTTCACCCATTAACACCATGCGGTTACCACCTCCTCCCATTATTTCACCCTTTACTCTCTTCCTTCATGAGGCCAGGGTACGTTTCAATCTCGACTTGTATAAATAGGTCTTACCTATTTCCACCGCATAACAAGTCTCGGTCAGAGAAAAATACTACACTCTCGTAAAGGCAACTTTGCAAGCTCTCCCAAAAGCTTTCATCTCTTGCAAGCTTCCCAAGCTTCTACTTTCTCGATACAAGTCGAGATACTACTCTCCCGCACTATTCTCGGTCTCAACACCTTTCTTTGCTTCCTCCCCAAATCAATCCTTCTCCTCCACTTTGTGACCGAAGCAAAGTCCGGAACGGCCATTTCTTGGTTTAGGCCGGACTTGTACATATTGATCTCTCGAATCTATAAAGTGCTCACGTGCAAAGACATTTGTTTAGGTTTGAACCAGTTTCTCACTCACCTACCAAATTTACCGAAATCGGCAGAAACGATTTTCACCCATAAACAAAGGGGTTTATGAAGAATCAGTAGATGGAGATGATTGAGGTGAAAGAATGGATGTTGTTGCGTTCGATGAAGATTTGCTTTTTCTGAGATCGATTTCGAGTTGCTGATTCAAATTTCAGAGAGATCGAGATTGTTGATTCAGAAAATGCTATGATTCAACTTTCTTTTAGGTTTTGTTATTAATTTTCGGTAATTTGCTAACTGAAAACATTTCATTTCGTTTCTTTAGGTTTTTTCAATTTCAATTACTATGCATTTGAGTTCAATTTAGGGTTTTTCGATGAATTAGTTTGATTCCGATGATGGGTTTTTGTGTATGTAGAATTTCTTCATGTGAAACCTGGGAAATGAGCAGCGTTTGTGAGGACCAAGATTAGGAATTATGTTACTGGCAGTACTGTTGAGAAGACTTTTTGAGCTAGAATTTCGGTAAATTCTTTCGATTTCTTTTGTTTATATAAAGCGATAGTATCGAGATTGCGAGCTCATTAGAAGAACAATTGTTTCTGAATTCATTGCATTGGAATATTGGAATGGAATACGACGCTTATAAAGTGATTCATGTAGCACTGAATTGTGTTCTTTGATGACAAAATACTAGTTTCTGACTCATTTTTTGATGTTCGTGTAATGTTAGATGAGTGAAACTGATGTCGCGAAGGAGACTAAGCAATACACTTACAAAGAGGGCATTTGTGTTCATGGACCTGGTACTGCACATACTTGTTGTTCTTATGCTCTTGATTTTACTGAAAGGATATCGTCTATTTGCATTAGTTCTTAAGACTTAAAGAGTGATTCTTATTGAGTTTTTGATTGTTATACGTATGAGGAAATTCGTTTGAATGACTCTGATTTGGGTGACAAGAAGAAGTGGCTGAAAGAAGGAATGGACTGCATTATGCACTTCTGGAAGGGAAAGGTAATTTTTCCATCTTGTTGTTACTATTGGCGAGTATGTTAATTAATTATGAAACTAGTGGTTTATGGGGTGGTAATGATGGTGTTTGTTAGAGTTGGTGGTGGTTTGTTTGGTATTGTTTGTGGAGTCATGGATTTTAGTAGTTATTATCTGGATTTTTAGTGATGGTGTTGATGCAGGTTGTTTTAGCTTCATAAATTTACATGGTGTTGATGCATGACTTACATCTAATCACCACTAAATTTACTGAGTTTGCGTAAATGAATGAGATGATTTATAGTCAAGGCTGAATTGCAAGCTTCATGGGATTTTTTAAAACTTGAAATATTTGCAGCGATCACCACTGCTCCGTCGGGTAGGTAAAGTAATTGCAACCCTGGACAACCTCATCAAGTTGCTTCTAACTTTGGAAACAACTTGACCAAGTTGCTTCCACTATTGGAGACAACTTGAGCTAGTTGCTTCATTTTTCTGGAGACAACTTGAGAAAGTTGCTTTCACTTTTGGAGGCAACTTCAGCTAGTTGATTCCATATTGGAGGCAACTTGAGCTAGTTGATTCCAGTTCCGAGGCAACTTGGTTATGTTTTTGGTTCCATTAATTCATCGGAAATTATCTTATACCTATATCTTAGAGTAGTTGTGACGAATTTGTGGTGCAATGGTAACACATGGTTGTGTTTAGTTGTTAATGATGGTTGTGCTGATCATGCTTAAAGTCAAGAGGGTGGATGAATGCTTAGGAAGTTGAGAAGGAACTCAATATGTATCCATGCATTGAAAGCAGAACAAGAAGTTGTTATTGCTTGTGTGTTGCTGATGGTGTTTGAGTAGGGGCATGGAAGTGACTGCAGCTATTGGCTCATGTTGCAAGTGTGCATTGACTGCTGTGGTCATGAAGCTGTTGCAGGTAGAGTTGCAGTAGCATGGATGGAGGATGTGGTGTTGTATGATGGTGGTTTGAATTGTTGGTTGAGCACTGACGGTGTGGCGAACCTGTGGTGCAATGGTAGCACAACTGACTACATGTCAGAAGATGTGTGTTCGACTCACACTAGGTTCACTTATTTGTGTATAATTTTTATTTTTCGAGACAACTTGTCTTTAGTTGCTTCCATATGTGGAGACAACTTGAGCTAGTTGCCTCCATTATCAAGACAACCTATGACAAGTTGGTTCCAGATTTGGAGACAACTTTCAGCAAGTTGCCTCTAGATGATGGTGGTGGAATTACACCAAAACCAGGATTTTCTCACAGTGTAACCTGTCACAGTTTATTTTTCAGTCACTGATATACCTGTGATAAGTCCTACAACAATTATAACTGTTGTTAAATTTTGTATTCGTGATAATGATTAGGAATATTAAATATTTTTATTAGTAACAATAATATTTGTTGACAATTTTCCAGACAATCACAATTATAATCTAAAATGATGTTTCCACCCAAAAATTTCACCCCATCTAAAACAACCCCAAATTAGTAACACATAGGATTTTGTTTGTCACTACTTTCGCAACATTTATATAAAATAACAATTTTATTTAATTTCTAAAAATCAATATTTATTTTTTTTATTTTCTTAATATTAGAAAACAAGATCAAGACCAAGTCAACAAGTCATGACTTTGTAGGAAAATTTGACTTGGACAAATACCAACCTTTTCTCTCGATTTTGTCGACAAAACCACAACAAAATATCTGCTTCTTCCGAAGACTGTGAAAATGACCAAACTACCCTTATCGGAATAAGTGTAATAAAAATTTCGAAGACTGTGAAAATGACCATATTACCCTTATTGGAAATAAGTGCAATAAATATTATGGAGACTGTGAAAATGACCATACTACACTTACTAGAAATAAGTAAAATAATTCTTACAGACTATGAAAATGACCATATTACCCTTATTAGAAAAAAAGGTACAATAAATATTATGCAGACTGTGAAAATGACCATACTACCCTTATCGGAAATAAGTAAAGTAATTCTTACAGACTGTGAAAATGACCATATTACCCTTATTGAAAAAAGTGCAATAAATATTATGGAGACTGTGAAAATGACCATCCTACCCTTATCGGAAATAAGTAAAGTATTTCTTACATACTATGAAAATGACCATATGACCCTTACTGGAAAAAGTGCAATAAATATTATATAGACTGTGAAAATAACCATACTACCCTTATAAGAAATAAATAAAGTAAATGTTAAAGACTGTGAAAATGACCATATTACCCTTATTGAAAAAAAAGTGCCATAAATATTATGGAGACTATGAAAATGACCATACTACCCTTATCGGAAATAAGTAAAGTAATTCTTACAGACTGTGAAAATGACCATATTACCCTTATTGTAAAAAAGTGCAATAAATATTATGGAGACTGTTAAAATGACCATACTACCCCTATCGGAAATAAGTAAAGTAATTCTTAAAGACTATGAAAATGACCATATTACCCTTAATGGAAAAAGTGCAATAAATATTATGGAGACTGAGAAAATGACCACACTACCCTTATCAGAAATAAATAAAGTAAATGTTACAGACTGTGAAAATAACAATATTACCCTTATTGGAAAAAGTGCAATAAATATTATGGAGACTGTGAAAATGACCATACTACCCTTATCGGAAATAAGTAAAGTAATTCTTACAGACTGTGAAAATGACTATATTACCCTTATTGTAAAAAAGTGCAATAAATATTATGGAGACTATGAAAATGACCATACTACCCCTATCGGAAATAAGTAAAGTAATTCTTCAAGACTATGAAAATGACCATATTACCCTCATTGGAAAGAGTTCAATAAATATTATGGAGACTGAGAAAATGACCACACTACCCTTATCAGAAATAAATAAATTAAATGTTACAGACTTTGAAAATGACAATATTACCCTTATTGGAAAAAGTGCAATAAATATTACGGAGACTGTGAAAATGACCATACTACCCTTATCGGAAATAAGTAAAGTAATACTTACAAACTGGGAAAATGACCATATTACCCTTATTGTAAAAAAGTGCAATAAATATTATGGAGACTGTGAAAATGACCATACTACCCCTATCGGAAATAAGTAAAGTAATTCTTATAGTCTATGAAAATAACCATATTACCCTTATTGGAAAAAGGTGCAATAAATATTATGGAGACTGTGAAAATGACCATACCACCCTTATCGGAAATAAGTAAAGGGTAGTATGGTCATTTTCACAGTCTCCATAATATTTATTGCACTTTTTTCCAATAACGGTAATATGGTTATTTTCATAGACTATAAGAATTACTTTACATATTTCCGATAAGGGCAGTATGGTCATTTTCACAGTCTATATATATTTATTGCACTTTTTCAATAAGGGTAATATGGTCATTTTCGCAGTCGGTAAGAATTACTTTACTTATTTCTGATAAGGGTAGTATGGTCATTTTCAAAGTCTACATAATATTTATTGCACTTTTTCCAATAAGGGTAATATGGTCATTTTCAAAGTCTGTAAGAATTACTTTACATATTTCCGATATGGGTAGTATGGTCATTTCACATTCTCCATAATATTTATTGCACTTTTTTCCAGTAAGGGTAATATGGTCATTTGCACAGTCTATAAGAATTACTTTACTTATTTCCGATAAGGGTAGTATGGTCATTTTCACAGTCTCCATAATATTTATTGCGCTTTTTTCCAATAAGGGTAATATGGTCATTTTCACAGTCGGTAAGAATTACTTTACATATTTCCGATAAGGGTAGTATGGTCATTTTCACAGTGTCCATAGTATTTATTGCACTTTTTCCAAATGAGAAACTCAGGTCTAACTCTAGTAATCTTTGAACCTGGGATGTTCAAAACTAATAAATTTCATCTTTAGTTCATCCGAAAGAGAAACTCAGGTCGAACTCTAGTAATCTTTGAACCTGGATGTTCAAAACTGATAAATTTCATCTTCATTTCATCTGAATGAGAACTCAGGTCTAACTCTAGTAATCTTTGAACATGGGATGTTCAAAACTGATAAATTTCATCTTCAGTTCCTCCGAATGAGAAACTTAGGTCTAACTCATTTAATCTTTGAACCCGGGATGTTCAAAACTGATAAATTTAATCTTCAGTTCCTCCGAATGAGAAACTCAGGTCCTACTCTAGTAATCTTTGAACATGGGATGTTCAAAACTGATATATTTCTTCTTCACTTCGTCCCAATGAGAAACTCACGTCCAACTCTAGTAATCTTCGAACCCGAGATGTTCAAAACTGATAAATTTCTTCTTCAGTTCATCCAAATGATAAACTCAGGTCTAACTCTATTAATCTTCAAACCTGGGATGTTCAAAACTGATATATTTCGTCTCCAGTTCATCCAAATGAGAAACTTGGGGTCTAACTCCAAAGAATCTTAAACTCGGGATGTTCATGTTTCGTTCACATGAATTATAAACTCAGTCTAACTATAATCTTCTTCTTCGAACGAGTTCTTCCGAATGAGAAACTCAAGTCTAACTCTAGTAATCTTCGAACCTGGGATGTTCAAGTATGATATATTTCTTCTCAATTTCATCCGAATAATAAACTCAGGTCTGACTCTAGTAATCTTCGAACCTGAGATGTTCAAATATGATATATTTCCTCTCAAGTTCATCCAAATGAGAAACCCAGGTCTAACTCTAGTAATCTCTGAACCCAAGATGTTAAAATCTGATATATTTCCTCTTAAGTTCATCCGAATGAGAAACTCAGGTCTAACTCTAAGTAATCTCTGAACCCAAGATGTTAAAATCTGATATATTTTAGCACAAAAACACAAGTTTCTCACTCACTTGTCTTGATCCGGATTACAGTCTTAGACCAAGGTCGTGTTTGGCAGCCTTCATATCCTAACCTAGGTTGGGTTATCCCTTCAATAACCGTATACTGTGTTTGTGTGAGTGCTTATTCCATGTCAAGATAAGAATAATATATTCTACCTAAATTTTAGAAGGCTAAAAAGGTGGGATTTTAAAATTCCATGTAAAACCTGGAATTTTCAATCCTTTCCTGGGTTAAACTGTTTTTTTACAATTACTTTTTTTTTAATCTAAAATTCTCTTATGCTCAAAACCATAAATTTTTAAGGTTTTATGGTTTTATTTCTTTTAATTTAACTTGGATACAAACAACATACTACATTATCCAATTTCTTTTTCAGGTTTTGATCTTCAAAACCTATTTTTTTTGTTCTAATCAGTCCACTTCCGGCACAGTTATCCAATTTTCGAGCATGCCTAAGACTTTGCTTAGATAGTATGTTGCTTAAATTTCTATGCCGACACATGATGAAAAGTATCCAAGAAACTTCAATTTTTTTTTCACTTGACTACCTAGCATTGATAAATTTCTATCGAGCATGCTTAGGCACCATTTTCCTAGATGGTTCTTCACCAATTCCGCATGGTCTTCATCACTTCCTAGCGATGTAAAATATATTCCGTTTTGAATTTTTGCTGGTTTTAATCACCCACTTCCACACAATTAGTTAATTCTCAAGCATGCCTAAGACCGGTTTCCTGCATAGTATGTTGCTTTAATTTTTATGCCTAAGACATGATGTAAAGTATCCACAAAGTTGATTTTTTTTTCACTTGACTACCGGCATTGATAGACTTCTATTGAGCATGCTTAAGTACTTAGTTACGGATTGAATGTTAGTTACCAACCATGCCGGCACCCGCTTCCTGATGGTCTTCATCAATTCCGATGGTCTTCATCACTTGCAGCATGATCTTCATCACTTCCAAATTAAAATAATAATAATTTGTTTCCAAAGTGAGGAGCCGGCAGAGAAGGAGAAGAGAATTTGAAAGAGAGTGGGGAGAGTTTAGAATTTGAAAGGGAACGGGGAATATTTGGGTTTCAAAGCTCTAACCCTGAAAGAGATTAATAAGAGGTGAAGATGGAATTGGGGGATATGATTTTGTTTTTTGATTTTTGATTTTTATTTTGAGGGAAGGGTATTTTAGTATTTTCCCCCCCAAAAAACACCCTTACCATACCCATTTGGTTGGGAGAAATAATGCATATCCCCCAATTCCTCTTTATATCCCCCGATTTCGCGTTCAAAAACAAACACCATTTAAAATAACCATTGCCATGATAGTTTTGGATAAACCTAGGAGTACCCTAACCTGGATAATGTTTTTCATATCCAAACTGCCAAACAGACCCTAAATCTTTACGGTCCAAAGACTTTAATATGTATGACCACATATAAACTTTTTTATACATAACAATCTTTTTTTTTCTCACTTAATTTTCATTTTTCCTTTCCCCTTATCTCTTTCCATCGAATCTTCCGCCTCTTGCAGAGGAAACCCTAACTCCCCGAAACCGAACCACCATTGAATACGTTCGTTCATCACGTTCTCTTTAGCAAACTTTACTGAAATATAGTAGATCGAATCTTAGTTTTTTTTTTTTTTTTAATTTGCAGGTATAGATAAACATCGTTTTTTCTCATCAAATCTCTTCAAGTCAAATATCAAAATAAAGATCGAGAACGAAAACCTATTTCTCCAATTTCATAGTCTTCATTTACAGATTTTTCATTATTGATTTTTTTCTTATCTGATTTTTTTTGTTTGGATCTAATTTTTGGAATTGAGGCTTTCAGATTTCATTGGTTTTTCGGAACAACCCAGATGATTTTTAAGGTCGATTGTTGTTACTGTTACCTTGTGAAGGTTGTTGATCAGATGTGTATAAAAGTTTCATTACTGATTTTTTTTTTAATTATTTTGTTTGGATCTGATTTTGTGAATCAAGGGTTTCATATTTCATTGATTTTTTGGCTCAACCCAGATGATGCAAATGTTTGATTGATGTTAATCTCTCTATAACTTATGTTACTAGAAGAGAAAAGCATCACACAAATGTTCAAGTTCAGATCCATGTAATCTTTCAACTGTGATAGTGTTTCTTGAGTTGAAATTGTTTGTTTGAATTCTTAGTTTGGTCTAGATTGTAAGAATATTTGTGGTTTTATTTAGAAGTTGGTAATTCGTTTTGTTTTGCTTTCGTTTGCTTATGTGCTACTAATTCTGGTTGAGTGATTACTTATTAAGATTTTGGTATCATAAAAAATAGGTTCTTCTTAGAATTTATTTTCATTTTGGTAGAAGCTCAACTATTGTTTAGTGTATGGTTCTCCATGAAATCCCAAGGATGTGTGTAAGTGCTAGTCTTGCTAAGACTGTTGACATTGTTCGTATGTTATTCATTGCAAGTCATATAAAATGTAAAGTTTTAACTCGTATGACCAATTCCAAGATGTTAAATAATTTCTTTTGAAAGCAGGGTCAAGATCTCTACAATTCAAAACAAGTGAGGGATACACAAATCGCACGTATACTTGGAAAGGTATATTTGTTTTGTTCTTTATACTTTCTACCTCTTGTCATGTTTTGTTTTATATTCTGCCTAATAAGGGTGCTTTCCACCTAATGTTAATGGTCATATGGTACATATAGGCACCGACTATTGCTGCCGCAGCTCATATGTCAGGATTTGGGTGTATGCTAGAACTACATGACCCTCGTGGTAAAGTCATAAGAACTCTGGCAGAGGAAGTCTTTTTTATTGTTGGAAGAGATCCACTCATTGAGGTATTCTTTTTTTCTTTCTAAATTTGTTTTATTGCAAATCGTAGCTGGAAGTTGAGACATGTTTTGATTTATTTGTTGTTGAATGTGTTATTTCTAATTATTAATATCAAGGGAGAAAAGTTAAATTTCGTTATATCACCCCCAAAAGTTCAAATTTTGTTGACTGATAAAAATTTTTCATACAACTGTAGGAAACACAATCTTCCTGCAACGTATAGATGGTAAATTTGTGAATCCATTAGACTTTTTTCATACAACTGTAAGAAACACAATCAAAGTGCTGAGCAAAGATGGTAAATTTGTGAATCCATTTGACTTTTTGGGATTTTTGTAAGGAATTTCAATCAATTACCGTTGATTAGTGCGATGTTTCCAACTATTTCAAGTAAATTCTCCTTTTGCCCGTATGTTGATTGTTCGTGGTCATGTTATTCTCTGCAAATGTAAATCCTCCTTTTGACCTTCTTATTTCTTTAACATTAGCTCAGTGACTTTTGCTTATTCATAACTTCTTGCTGTTATAGTCCTATTGTTATTCTTTCTTTCAAGTTTATTGATTCCTTTTATTCTGTTTTTGTGAAGATTCCTCGATGTAAAAAGCTGCAGTTCGAATAACCTACTGAGGCAAGACTAGCTTCAGTGAGGCAAATGTAAATCCTCCTTTTGCCCTTCTTATTTCTTTAACATTAGCTTCAATGACTTTTTCTTATTCATAACTTCTTGCTGTTAGAGTCCTATTGTTATTCTTTCATTCAAGTTTGTTGATTCTTTGTATTATGTTTTTGTGAAGATTCCTCGATGTAAAAAGCTGCAGTTCGAATAACCTACTGAGGCAAGGCTACTTCGAATTGCTTATATGGGATTCGCTCTCTATAGAAAAGAGTGCCAATAACCTTTGTGAGTCGTGCAACTATTTCAAGTCTGGATGTTCTTACACCGAAAGTCTTCATTGGGTTAATCGCTGGAGCCGAAAAGGTGTGAAGAGATTAGAAAACTCATTCTAACTCTAAAAAATTTGGGTGTGGTTGTCTGGTTCAATTTTTTTTTAGCTTCTACTTGCTCTGTTTTGGTGCAGCCAAAGAAAAAACTAGGTGTATCCATTCTTGATCTTGGTTGTGCTCTTTAAGTAGTCTACTAACCTTTTCCTTTCAATTTCTTGCAATGTTCCCTATTTTTCTAAATTCAATCATTCCTTGAATTTTTAGTCAAATATACGGTGTTTCGAATCCTCACTTTCTCTCTTTTGGTGTAGTCAAATACAAAACTAGGTAGATCAGTTCTTGATCTTGATTGTGCTCTTTAGGTATGTCTGCTGACCTTTTACCTTCTTTTTCTTGTAATGTTCTCCATTTTCTGAATTTTACTTCCTTGAATTTTTAATCAAATCCATGGTGTTTAACTTTTGAATTGAGTATCCAACTTTCAGTTATTATGAGATGAAGTTCTTGTATTCATTGCAAGTCATATAACAGAGGTAGTTCGTGTGAGTACAAAAATCTGGCAAGTTAATAGTGCTATAACTACATTTGTAGAACTGAAGTGTAGAATTAGTTTTAGTCTTTATTGTTTACATGATGTGAAGAACTGTAGGTGTTAATGTTGAGTATGTTTACCTACACCTTAGGAAGTGAGAGTCGTGTGAAGTGGAGCGCCACTTATTCTATGTTTTGCTTTATATAGCTAACTTGTAATTTGTAGTTTGTGAAGAGAGATCGATAATAATGTAGTTTTTTACATTTCTTTATTCTGTGTTTCTTTCCACTCCTCTCTTTATCCATGAAACTCCAAAACTTGTCATTAACATGTTCAATTTTTATTATTTGTAGGTCATGCGTGTTTGATGCCAATGCTGGAATTACTCGAAATGATAACTATGTCTATGCTCGCGATAAATGGTATGATACCAAATCTTATTGATTCATTTGTATATTTTTATTCTCTTGCAACTTCTTATCTCATTGTGCATTAATTAAGTTAAGCTTGTTTTTACTTGGTTGCAGCTCACAAAGTGTTGCTTTGAATTGTGCTTTGTTAAATTTCGTGTGATTAAAACAATTTTTTGGTTGTAAGTCTCATAATGAATAGACCTTTGCGCTTGTGTTTCCGCAATGTGTGTATGAGTGTTGAAATGTGTATAGCAGGCCTGTGTTTCAGGGTAAGTGGTGTTGCAGGCCTGTGTTTCAGGATAAATGGTGTCGCAGGCCTGTAAACTGGAAGCCCAGGTCCGTTACAATGGATCTGGACTATCCATTTTTTTTAATTGTGATTTAAAGAAATTGTCACGGAAATAATTGTTACAAAATTTGTTAGTTAAAAATAACACGTGTCATCATCTGAGTGCTGATATTGGAGGTTGACACGTGTTACTAAAATATTTGTTACAAGCAATAGGTAACACTTATAGGGGTTGCTGCAACCGTTACTACAAGAATACACGTGTCCTCAAACGAATCGTTGCAATAATATACTCACACCTAAACTGTTACAATTTTCGTGACAAATTTGCCACGTGTCGCAATCCTAAAATTAGGTCAATTGTGACTATTAATTATTGTAACGCTTTTTATATGTGACTGTAGCTGGTTCTTGTCACAGATAAAACCGTTACAAAACACCATCACAATTATTAATAACGGCCTATTTATCACAGGCTATAACCGTTACAAATGCAATAAGTAACAGGTATAGCCTGTGACAAAATCTTTGAAATGGTGTAGTGGTTGTTGGTGGTGATTGGTGGCGGTGGATGAAAGTGGTGGTGGTGGTTGGTGGCGGTGGTGGGCAGTGGTGGTGGTTGTCGGTGGTGTGTAGTGGCACTGGTTGTCGGTGGTAGTTGGCAGTGGTGGTGGACAGTGGTGTTGGTTGGCGACGGTAGTAGTGGATAGTGGTGGCGGTTGGCGGTGCTGGACAGTGGTGGTGGTTGGTGGCGGTGGTGGTGGTCGTTGGTGGTGGTGGCTGTTGGCGGTGGTGGACAGTGGTGGTTGTTGGCGGTGGTTGTGGTGGTCGTTGGTGGTGGTTGTTGACGGTGGTGGACAGTGGTGATGACGGACTGTAGAGGTTTTCTTATTTTGTTTTTTTTTGTTTTTTTTTGAATAGTGGTTAGTGGTAATGGTTTTGTATATACATTACACAAGGGAGGGTATTTTAGTAATGTATTATGCTTAGGGGTATTTGTAAAGTTCAAAACGGTATATTTGCATTGGGTCTCATAGTAGGGGTATATAGATAATGTTCCCTTTTTTGAGTGGTTGAATTATCAAAAATGCTTCGTGGGCAGTAACAAAAAGAGTCATGCTATCACGCGTGTGTTCGCGTGATAGGGAAAATGAACTCGCGCCCAAGAGCCGTTGGATCTGTTTAACAACTGTGATCCGAATTTTAGTGAATATTAAATATTTTATATATTTTTTAACCATAAATTTGATATGTATTTCGTTTTCAGCCCTCCATAGGTATTGAAAGAATTCCTTTGTTATCTACTTCGGATGCAGTATGGATCAAAATTGTCATGATTCATGTCTTATAACACTAGTTATTCGAAATAAATTATGTGTGATAGCAGTGATATTTCTACATTAATTCTTAGTAAAGATTGATTTATATCGAGATCTCAAGAGCATCAAATGAATCCAACGGCTACTAGCCGCGAGTTAATTTGTGTTGCCACGCGAACGCGCGCGTGACAGCAGGACTCTAACAAAAACTTCACTGCTTTCCGCGACTAAACCAGAAAGTAACCGCTATTAAATATCTTGACTCCTCAATTAATATCACGGTTGCCAAAGACTGATACCATTTCTGCTAGGGGTATCAATTCAGTATCCAACGGCTAAGATTACTTTGTCCTATGTATGGATTGAGATCCCCTAGCAAATGCGGTAACATCCTTTAACAATCCTGATTAATCTAAGTGGGACACAAAAGCACTTCCTATGAATCCCGATAGAACAAGCCCACTTCGTATAAGAGGCTATTGTAGCGGTCCTTTTAAAAATCGTTGTTGAATTATATACGGACTAAGGGAATATAGAATTCTCTATATAAAAATAGAGTTTTTTTGAGCGTTCTCATTCACCGGAACTTCTGGTTGATTCTGACCCCACCATTTTTTTTTTTGTAATATAATAAATTTTCAAACAAAAAATCTAAAAAAATATTCTTTTGTCCCACAGTATATTTTCATATTTAAAAAAAATTATTTTCTATAACAACTAAATCTAATAAAATCTCATAATATGCTTAAAAATATATAAAAACCATCTAGAAGATATCTATAATCATGACATGTAACATACAAATTCATAGAAAAAATAAAAGTAAAATCGCAGCAAGATATGCAAATTTAATTCTAATCAAGATTTCATCGTAAAAGTAAATTAATCATAAAATAATAATCATAAAAATGTCCAATGTCCAATGTTCTCATCATAAAATAAAATTAATCATAAAAATATCCAATGTGCAATCACATTACACTTTTTATAACTAAATTAAATTAATCTTAATTACAATTCCAGTCTACGGATAATTAAATTAACCATAATTATGACTTACAATTAAAATTTCAGAAATCAAAGTAAACTTTTGATCAAATTGATTTACAATCAAATAAAAATATAACATAGTTGTGGACGCTTACCTGTGGATGATTCCTCTTCCACAAAAAATTGATTTTTATCCTGTCCAATATTTCAAAATATGAAATCAGTAATAAAAAATCGTGGAAGTATTTGAACATGATATTAAGTGGAGAACAAAAACTTTAGTAGAAAAATATTATCATTACAAAAGTTTTGATAAAAGTATTATTTTAAGAGTTTAATTTTATTTCAATATTGTTTTTTGTCCCGTCTTTTGATAAATCAAGGTGAACAGGAACCAATTGATACACCAGACTTATATTCCCGAAGAACGGCCTAGTAATATCAATCACCTCACATTAATCTTAGCCATGTGGTAGCGGAACAAGATATGGTGGAATCACAAACGATGAGACGAAGATATTTGTGACTACTTCTTATCTTACCTATCGGAGATTAAATCTCGAGCAAAGATCTTAAAGAAGATAATACTCAATACGACAGAACAAAGTAATATTAGAACACGAAACTACAGAGAAACTAGTTGGGCCTAGCTTCAAACATTTACTGGTTAATAGCTTGTGGTTTAATATCTATAAAGAGCTTGAAGATTTCAATAAAAGTATTAGATTCAAGATTGGAGAGGGTAAGAAAACTAGATTTAGGGAAGATTCTTGGCTTGGTGAAGTAAAATTATGTGATATGTGTCCTTTGGCTTATGAAGCTTTAAGGACCAAGGAGTTCGTGGTGGCTAGTATGTATGAAGTTGGGAAGGTGGTGTAAGGTGGGCGCTTATGTCTAGGCAAAGATACTCTCAAACCATTAAAAGTGGGTGTTATCTATATCAAATCTTCTTTCTTCCATCTCTATTCAAGAAGGGGTTATGGATACCCGAAATTGGGTTGGTAGTGATCATGGCCAATATACGTTTAATGATGGAATTAAAGACAACGATGATCAACGTGAGCCGAATTATCCAATTAATATTGTTTGGAGTAATAAGCACCCTCACAAAATCAATTTATTCTTTGGCTTCTCTCTCATGACCGGGTAATGATGTCGGATAAGCTTTTAAGAAGAGGTATGGATGTCTCTAGTCTTTGTCGTTTTTATGAGGAAGACGATGAATCGAGTTAGTACTTGTTTTATAGTTGTTGGAGAATCCGGAGAATATGAGATTACTTTGTTGAAGGGTGCCACTTTGAATGGTCATACGACCATAATGTCATTATATCTATGGATATTTTGAAGTTTAATTAGGGAGATGAAAGACTTAAGTCGAATATGGAATAACATCCCGGTTGCTATATGGTGGTGTACATGGAAAGAGCGAAATGCAAGAACCTTCGATAACAAAAAGAAAACTTTGGCAAGCCTCATTAAAGATATCAAACTTCAAGTGTTCTTTTGGGCCGAATCGAATACAAGAATGTTAGGGCTTACGACAAATTTTGTGATTTCTTTATGGGATTCATTATACCGTCCTCCATAATTTTTTGTGATTTTTTATTTGGGTAGCCGAATTCCCTTTAGGTTCTTCTTTTTTTGTTCGGTTGTAATCATTGGGTTAAAGTACCCCCTTAAGTGCCTTTTTTTTCAGTGAAATTTTTATTTGACCGATCAAAAAGTAGTAGATAGCCGGACATAGCTGTCAGGGCCGTCCTTGAGATGCCGATGCCCCGAAGCTGATATAAATGGTTTATATAAATTGATGCAAATTGATGCCCCGAAGCTGATACAAATTGATGCCCCTGTATATGGCTTTATATAAATGGTAGATTATTTGATTAACACCGCAAATAAACTAAACAACTATTTAGATTTTTATATCATGATTATTAGCGTAATGAAATTCAAAAATGAACTCTAATGATCTATTAAATTTACTAATTAGGTGTAAAATTTTGTGTGATATGTTTTCCGACATAGAGTTTTTAATAATAAATTATAACCAAGTACTTCGACTATTACTCTTTCAAAGACTCATAGGGTAATCCATCAAACCTCTTTTATAGTATTGTAGATCAAAAATCCAGCGAGATATTTTGCTAATTAACCAATTTTTACTTTTTTCTCTCTTCTTTTTTTCTATTTTGAGATCCCGAATAGATTATTAGTGAACAAATAATTCAAAAGAATTATTGATTTACATTTTATTGTTCTAAAACTTGTTCTCTTTTTTCTTTTGGTGTTCGATATTTAAAAATATGAGAACAGAAGCAAAAAAACGTGGTATTGGTAAATGGTAATAGTCTTTCTATCTACTTCCAAGGTGGGTCCCACGTATAAAAGAAACTGTAAAAACTCAATTTCCTTTCATAGGATGTTAACACCTCACCGATTCAAAAGATGCACTCCATCTTCCCCGCCGGAAATATGTCCAAGGAATTCATTTTTTTTCTTCCTTATTAGTATTCCGAAATGCTGTTGACTTTTCTACTAAAGATCGGGCAAAAAAAAAAATCTTTTTTGATGCCCCAAAATATTTGCTGCCCAAAGCGGTACTGTGGGTGCTTTTCCCCAGGGCCGGCACTGATAGATGTAAGCCTATAACTTGTATATACATAATAATGCAAATTCGAGTTTATCTGAGGTTGTGCGTCATTAGGGGCGACCCGGAAAGAATTAGGGGCGATATAATAAGAAAAAATAGGTTGAAAATACTTATCTTCATAATCGATAGTTTAGTTTTTTTTTTTTTTATCTACCGATTGTGACTATGTTCTTCTCTTCTATGAGAAATCCAAAATTCCATTGGTTTTGAAAAATTTGAACTTGGGGCTACTGCCACAATCAGTAGATAAATAACACCACTATAGATAATAAACATCATGAAACTACCGATTGTGCAAATAGAGAACTTCAAAATTCCATTGGTTTTTGAAAATTTCGAATTTGGAGCAACTACCACAATCGGTAGCTAAAAGAACATCACGAGACTACCGATTGTACAATCGGTAGATAATAAATATCAGGAAACTACCGATTGTGCAAATAGAGAAATTCAAAATTCCATTGGTTTTTGAAAATTTCGAATTTGGAGCAACTACCACAATCGGTAGCTAAAAGAACATCACGAGACTACCGATTGTACAATCGGTAGATAATAAATATCACGAAACTACCGATTGTGCAAATAGAGAAATTCAAAATTCCATTGGTTTTTGAAAATTTCGAATTTGGGGCAATTATCACAATCGGTAGATAAAAGAACATCACGATACTACCGATTGTACAATCGGTATATAATAAACATCACGAGTCTACCGATTGTGAAAATAGAGAAACTCAAAATTCCATTGGTTTTTGAAAATTTCAAATTTAGGGCAACTACCACGATCGGTAAATAAAAGAACATCACGAGACTACCGATTGTACAATTGGTAGATAATAAACATCACGAAACTACCGATTGTGCAAATACAGAAATTCAAAATTCCATTGGTTTTTGAAAAATTTGAATTTGGGGCTACTACCATAATCGGTAGAAAATTAACATCACGATATTACCATTTTAACTACCGATTATAATTTTCGTAACACAAACCAACATACATTAATATAAACTACCGATTGTAGTATTGTGTACCGATTATGGTAGTTCACAAATTCGAAAAACTTGAGATTTTTTCAAATATCAATTTTGGGGCAACTTCATAATCGGGAGACATGGTAAATAAATACCTTCTGATTGTAGGGTTTTTTCAAAATAACAAAACTTTCAAACTACATATGTACACAATAAACTAACATCTACCGATTACGTAAATAAACCACCGATTGTAGTTTTATCTACCGATTGTGAAGGGTATATTTGCCATTTCAAAAAGTCTGGGTGACCCTATTTTGTCTTATATGTCGCCCCTAATGACGCCAGGCATATTTGAGGTTGTGCACATGTATAATATTGCTTTTTTAAGTTTACTTGAGGTTGTGTTATATGCACTTAAAACCGTGCAAACATTTAAGTCTTATATTTGTTTCTGTTGGTGATCTCCACTATGTGATTTCTGAGTATATATAATGCAAATGGGAAATTAGGCTAAGGCCCAACCCATGGATAACCCATAATATGAGGCCCTTAATTAAAAGAAGTTTAAATTTAGGCCCCGAGTTATTAAAAGACATCCATGCGCTTTTATATATTGTCAAGCCCCAAATTAAATAAAATTTAAATTTAAGGCCAAAATTATTAAAATATAGTGTGAATGTGTAAACAGAAGTTACACATGCATATAGCATGTGTATCCGTGTTACACATCCTTATGCCATGTGTAATGCAAAGTTACACATCAAAAAAAGACATAAAAAGAACGCATAAAAAAATTACATGTATTACTTTAATACATGTATTACATGTATTTACAATAATTTTTAGCATGTGTAACTAGAAGTTACACACTCTTCCTCTAGTGTAATTGAGAGTTACATATGCATCTATCTAGTGTAATTGAGAGTTACACATGCATCCGATTTGTGTATTCAGCGTTAACTCAAATTCCAAATGAGACCATTATCACATTTAAGCAATTAGCTTTTATGAAGTTATCTCGCAACCCGAAATGTAACAACAAGCAATCGGTATTAATAAGATCAAAATTAATAGTACGCACAACAATATATATTCGGTTTCACCTACACGAGATCACATTCTATCATAAGGAGATGTGAGATCAAGTAATTAAAAACCGAGCTTAAGACACAACTTTGCCGCAAGAATTCAAATTTTTTGCAAACTCAAAACAAGTGCTCATCAAACACACCAAAGTATAAGCATATGCAATGTATACACATCCACATAGCATGTGTAACTATAAATTACACATTCAATTAGCATGTGTAATTTATAGTTACACATCCAATTAGCATGTGTAACTAGCAGTTACACATCCATAAAGCTTGTGTAACTGGCAAGCATAATTTTTGGTTACAAGATTTATTCATTTTAGCATGTGTAATTAGAAGATACCCATGCATCTGTCTAGTGTAATTCAGAGTTACACATGCATCCTACTTGTGTAATTAGGAGTTACACAAGCATATAACATGTGTAACTAGAAGTTACACATGCATCCTACTTGTGTAATGTGAATAAATGCACAGTCTAGACATAGAGTTTGAAACTAAAAGCAACAAGAGAGGGATCCAAAAAGGTGTACCAGCAAGCAAATAAATGTCGTCTTCTCTGTCCCATTTTCACCAAGCATAACTACAATATGAGGATCAGAAAACTCTCCCTCCATGATATGAAGCTCAAATTTTTCTAACTGCAATACGAAGTTAACGTCGAAAGATGAGGTCAATTCATGAACTATCGCATCCTTGAAAATATGCTTAAACAATAAAGACTTCAAACACATATGTAAACGGGAAAATAAACAACCCAATTAGAAGCTTCACCAACACTTTTCTCATACATTAAGACAACTGAAAGTCCTAATGATTCATCTAATCCAGATTCTTCAATTATGTCTTTAGTTAATGATATTTCATAGTTAAACAAGCATTTATAGGTATAATGGCAACTAAATCTCCTTCGTTTAAATCAAATATGGCTTTTACTGAAATCGAATCTTAACTCTAGCTAAACTGAAATCAAATAATTACCTATGACGACTGTCACCACCACTTTCTAGCAAACGATCATGATGCATATGACATAGACTTTATATGCAATCCAATTAGCATGTGTATCTATAAGTTACACATCTAATTATCATGTGTAACTAGTAGCTACACATCTAATTAGCATGTGTATATATATATATATATATATATATATATATATATATATATATATATATATACACATCTAATTAGCACATGTAACTAGTAGCTACAAGTCCATTCATCTTGCCAAGTTATAACACTCTGCAAATATGATCAAATCATGAACTGTAGAATGAACGTATAATGTATGTTGATATATAAGAAATCACAGACCTCACTAGTGGAAAATGGAAGTTAAACCACTGCCAGGATTAGAGGTAATATCACAAAAAACGACTGTGTTCATCAGTTGGAATCTGGAAGTGGTTTTTTCCAAAACGACTGGGTCTCACAGAAGTTGAAATCTTTAAAACAACCACTACTTTTGACAGTCCATCGATTCTACTGATAGACACCGTGGTTTATATGGATTTTATTTTATAAAATAAAAAGGATTTGATTCAGCTAAATCTGAAGCTGAGTCAACTTAATCTGAATCTGAAGCTGACTCAGCATAATCTGAACCTGAAGCTGACTCAACTTTATCCAAATTTAGAATCAAACCACTTAGATTAGTAATGACTTCATAACTGAAATTTACAAAATTAAATTGATAACAGACTTCAAAAACTTGATATATATTAAAAAGAGTTTGTTTACAACTTCTATTATCATACCTTTTAAGTTCTAAATCTGAAAATTTCAAGTAAAAAAAAATGCTCAACCTACATTCCTTTAACAAACTTAACAAATCAAAAAGCTTCAAAATCTTCCATGAGAGTTAGCATCTTACTACAGACAACACTTCGCTACTTATACCTTCATTTACAAGCAAACTAGCACAATTCAGGTCCATCACTCTGGTCTTAAGCTGTAATTAAAAACCAAGACTATATCAATTAACAAAAACTTGACACCTTCACCACCTACACATACAAATATCCACTGAAATTGAAAATTACAGAAAATAAATGAATTGCATCTGCTTCGCATACAAAACCACGAACAAAAGAGATAAGATTGCATAAGAATTACAAACCACGATTCCAACAAGTGACCGAAAATATTATAGAAATAAGGATCATTCCTAGTTCCGACATTCCAAACAAAGAAAAAACAGAAACCAAATTCACTTCCAGTGAAGGAATGATCAAATATTATGCATGAACAAGGAATGGTATACTCTAGATGATATTATCATGACTTTAATATGATGTTCGAGATCGCAGATAAGAAACTGATCATTCACATACACCTATTATCATAAATTCAAATAATGAATCACTATCGGATCCTCGGGCTTAACTATATATCCACTGACAATGTCTTTCTCAAGGGACACACAACTAAGGGATTAATAGGTTACGCACCATATCCAGTAAATCCACTGGCAAAAATAAAAGATACATCCCAGTAGGATGCTTAAGTGTTCTCTGCAATAGCAATAACAACAATGAGCACCAAGGATGATCATATCTCTCCTAACAAGATTAAGGTCTATGTTAGTCGAAGAATTCATGTAATAGGTGTAACGATTATATGGGAACCGTCCAACATTATTAATAGTGCATAATTCTACATCTAATCAAATTGGTGCAGAAACTATCACCGGAAAAAATAAGGTTGGGGAAATTGACTTACATATTGTGCATGAACAAGGAATGGTATACTCTGCCGATATTATCTTGTCTTTAGGTTGATGTTCAGGATGCCAGATCAAAAACTGGTCATTCACATACACTTGTTATAAAAAAAATCAAGTAATTAATCACTTACTGATCCTCAGACTTACTATCTATTTACTGACAATGTCTTTCTTAAGGAACAAACAACTAAGGGATTCGTAGGTTACGCACCATATCCGGGGAATTCAAGTAAGTGAATTCGTAAGTCGCAATGTTTTCCATGAAGCCACGCTTACTTGTTATCATCCCTTCCCACCATAGAGGATCCAGTAAGTGTATCCACCAACTCCTACAATACGAAACACAAGTACCAAACCAACATATTAAGAAGCTGCATTAGTCTCTGAAAAGAGTAGGCCCAGGTAAACAACAAGCATATCATGAGGCAAACAACAAATATTTTATAGATCTTTATGCAAAAGATGTATTCAGTTCCATAACTCAGATTATGCTAGAGAAATAACACACACCTGTGTAGAAGTTGTTCATCTGTCATGGAAATGATATTACAATCAGAATAATAACATAAAAAATGAGATGCCAAAATTGGCTTGGAAGGGAGACATGAGCAACGTGAGTACCTTAATATAAGAATGTGGTCGTACTGGATGAGCAATAGGACCAGCATCCTGGAGAGTTCACCACAAAAAAAATAATCAATATCTCCAAATGCACCGGCTAGAGCGCCGCCAGAACATACATTATAAACACAATAAAACCTAAACGCAATTGACAAAATCACCCCACACATTCATACTCTTAGGCCAAGTGGTAATATCCCAGCAAACACAAGTGCACACACTTATGCCCTTCCTGTAATGACCACAAACACTACAGTTCCCTCGTCTTTTTATGCCCTTCCTGTAATGACCACAAACACCTTACTATTTAATGCCATCCTCCAGTACAACAAAGGACTAGATTCATCCCCATAGACCAGACCAACACTTTCACTCACTGGAATTATTAAAAATCACACAGCTGTTTGAACTTTGAACTTCAGGTATTAATCGACCCCCAACATTTCTCAAGAAAAATAATAAACAAATATTTCCCGTACTCTTAGAATAATATTTTCACAATTAATTTTTTAAGTAACTTATACTGCGATGCGATCACAAGAAACGGTGTATGTACTTACTTTATATTTTCTTTTCAATATTTGGTATGGAGTCATGTTAGGTAGATCTTGAGTAGCAGCGTGTTTGAATGCAACAGCTGGGAGCTATTCTCGCAACTCCTCCTCCGGTGCTCCAACACAAGTTCTCCAAAGAAACCGGCCTAGCTTTTCGTAATTCATCATCTCTCCACCTCTCTTACCACCAAATAGCACGGATTCCACATTTATCTGTTTGAGCATCTCATCTGCAGCTACAACTAGCTTCTTTACATTTTCAGGGCTAGGGTCACAATCCAAATTCGCCACACCCCTACACAAATTTGATCCAGTTGCCTGTATGCCAACAAGATTTCAACATAAAATTGTCAAAAGTATGCTCACCATTTCAACATAAAATTGTCAAAAGTATGCTCACCAACATAGACTTATCCTTGATCCTACTAAGATTATGTAGATAAGTTTTGTTAATACAATATTATAGATTGGACAAGTTTTCTTGTTTTGAATCCCTCTTGATGGATATCTCTTTACAATATTGAAGTGACAAAAAATAAATTAATACAATGTAAAACCATAACTCACAACAAAAGTGAATTAGTACCACTATCACAGAGAAAAAAACATGAAAATATCTACGGTAGCTAATAAGCGCAACTTACTTTGGTGTTAGTTCTACCTCAGCACCCCCATAAAGCAAGCTTTTGGTAAAAACATTAGCAACATCTTCCTTTGTTGAAAACTCAATTAGAGCAGTACCGCAAAAGAATCTTTAATCTCCAACATGACGAGGTAACCTTTCGCTAGTCACCTGCAGTATGCATAAATTCCGGAATCAATAGCTATAAATTCATGCTTGAAAGTATGCAAATAACCAAATAGACAGCTGAAAATTACCTTGTCGTATTGAGCGAAGAAAACCCCAAATAAAATCAAAACCCTGCATTCATAAATGAAATTAAAAAAAAAACAATGAAACTCAAAATTACAGATCAAGTACTACCTTAAGAGTATCAACAAGATATGCTCGATCTTCACCACTCAAAGATTCAAATACCCAAAACTCAAAACTACAGATCCGAGTTTTCAAACACTAAAAGAAGACTCAAAAAACCAACTACAGTCATGAGTTTTTGAGATTATCATTAGTAATGGCAGAAAACAAGATTCAATATTCGATTTAGGGGTTTTTCGGGATTATCATTACCACTTAAGAAGGAGAAAAAAATGGTTCACAATTGAGATTGAAAAAGAAAATGTTTACGAGATCGAAGAAATTGGTTACGGATTGAAGAAATTGTTGAAAGCTCGAGATTGAATCATGGGTTCTGGGAGAAACGATTTGAAGGAGAACGATGGGTTTTGTTTATGGTTTAGTTTTCAGAAAAAAGGATAAAGAAGAGACACAACAAAAAAAAAGGTTCACAATTGAGATTGAAAAAAAGAAAATATTTACAGATCAAAAAAATTGGTTACAGATCGAAGAAATTGCTGAAAGATCAAGATTGAATCATGGGTTCTGGGAGAAAAGATTAGAAGGGAAACAATATGGTTTCGGTTATTGTTTTTGTTTTCAGAAAAATGGATAAATGAAGAGACACGGAAAGAAGACCATGTCTTTACCTTGAAAACTGGGACTATAAAAATATCTTGGCCTCACAAATTGTTTTATAACTCGAGATAAAAGATAATATAGAGTACATCGTGTTTCCGAAAATATCCCTTTATAAAACAACTGTTATTGGAACTAGTTTAATTTTTTTTTATAAAACAACTGTGAGTGACAGCATGGATAAATACTTCAGCCCAATAACAGTAGTTTTTGAAAATCCCAGGAAGTAGTAAAAAACCTATTATCCACTAGTGCCTGCTCCGCAGAACGATACATGGCATGACTATGCATTAAGATTCAGATACAGCAGATTGGCCTCCAAAGAATAAGCACACGCTTACGTACAGAACTCCAAGATACTCTGTCCTATCGCGCAATGTAGTTACCATCTTTTCAGAGCTGAACGGAAACTCAAACGTATTATATTCCAAACTCTCTCATATTTCCTTTGTTACGATCTGAAACAAAATAAACAAACTTTTCAGTCGGCATTGTATTAAGATCAACACCAATACTATGCACCGAAGCAACTTCATTTGCTATCTTTTTGCTTATGTGCCTAAGCTACTCACAAAGAAAAACTTCAAAAAGAATTTGAGTGCATTGAATAGTTTTTTTTCCTTTTCATGGAAGAGTCGAAGGAGAGAGTTTTAAGATAAAGAATTGACCTGCTTTACTCGCTTCTTTAGCTAGATCATCATCCAAACCGAATGATTGTCCTTTACTGAGAACAAGCTGTCCATAAAGCAACTTCCAATGTTATCTAATATGCATGATATATCTTTTCATAAGAACATGCAATTAAAATATACATGAACTATTACACATCCTTTTCATCATCATCCAAACCGAACATGGTCAAGAACAAGTATATAAAGCAACATAACCAATGTTATCTAGTCATTAAAATATGCATGATATATCTTTTCATAAGAACATGCAATATATAGAACATAAAATTTATACCCCAGGATGTGTAACTAGAAGTTACACATCCTGCTAGTTACTGCTAGATCATCATCCAAACCGAATGATGGTCCTTTACTGAGAACAAGATGGTCATAAAGCAAATGCCAACCAATGTTATCTAGTCATTCCAATATGCATGATATACCTTTTCATAAGAACCTGCAATATATACAACATAAAGTTTATATCTCAGGATGTGTAACAATAGAAGAGACACGACCAAGCATGATCTATGCGCTGAACAAACTTTGAAGAAAAATCAATATATATCACTGCATGTACAAACAATGATTAGATCAAAACCAATCCAGTGTTTGCCAAAACATGTAAATAACATGAACTAAAGTTTTTAAAGTAAAATTACCTAATGTAATTAAATAAGGTAAAAATCTCTGAAGTAACTGTATCCTTCTCTAAAGTAACATTAGTTATCTGAATATGTCTTTACTGATCTGAATCAAAAGGAATCATGCTGAATCGGGTTGGAAGATTTGTTAACAACTAAATTAATAGATGAATATGATGATACTCTTTATCAGCTAGTTATACTTGTCTTTGATTCCACGACTAGAGTTGTTGTTGTTGTTATTCGAGTGAGTTTTGCTCACTTGATCTAACTCTTATGTGGAACGAACATGAACAAGCAAAAACCCAAAACTAGAAAGAACCGTAATTGAAAACAGAGATAAAAAAGCTAAAGGGAATCAAGCCTTTACATAACTCAATAAGCTAAAAATAAATTAACAAGCCCATGAAATCCGCTACAATTGATATTTTTCCACAATTTTTTTAGGAGCACCCTTATATTTAAAGTCATCTTTTTTTCTTTTGAAATATATCGATAGTAAATAATGATTGAAATCTTTTATCAAGGATTATATATGCATTTTTTTTATATGGCTCTCTCCATTCATTATTATATGCGCACACCCTTATTATTTTCTATATGGCTCTCTCCATTCATTATTTTTAAGCAAAAGACGGAATGAAGTAATCTTTTTTATCTTTTTCTTTTTGGTTATTGATTTGGAATTCCGGTGTGGGTAAGTAATAGCGCGTTTAGATACAAATTTATTTGTGAAGTCAGAAGCAAAACTATTTTGCTTCATAAAAAAGTTACTTTTTCGACTTCTAAAAGTCTTTGTGAAATTTGACAATAGCCAAATTAACTTCTGACTTTTTGATTTTTAAAAATCAAAAAGTTATTTCTAGTGTGTGCTATCCAAACAACTTGTAACTAAGAAAGATTTACTTATATATATGATGATATAGTTCTACTAAGAGCTTAAGGCGAAATCCTCTGAATCTGCTCCATTTTTATAGGTTTGACAAAAGCATCACTTCGTTGCTTGACTTGCTTTTTCAACCTACCGAAAAAAAACCTCAACAAGACAACAAATAGTATTATGTTGCTATTGCTTAGAAACAGGCAATTTTTTATCGTTTTGTGGGTAGTAGTAGATAGCCGGACATATCTGTAACGTATATACTATATAACAATGCAAATTCAAGTTTATCTGAGGTTGTGCACATCTTAGGATTGTATGTATAATATTGCATTTTCAAGTTTACCTGAGGATGTGTTATATCATATGCACTTAAAAGTGTGCAAACGTTTAACTCTTCTATTTGTTTATGTTGGTGATCTCTACTATATATGTGATTTATTTAAATAATGCAAATTCCAGTTTTATATGAGGTTCGGTTGTTCACCTAAAAAGTAGTACATTTCAACCTTTAATTGACTGAATGTGGAAATAAAAAGCAGTGGGTTGCCAGTTTACACGTGGCGAGACATGATCTTCAGTCGTGGCGCGTATCACGGTTGTGATTGGTTTACATAAGGGAGGTCGTGTACCAAGGAAGTTCATTTGGGGTAGGTTTACATAAGGGAGGTCGTGTACCAGAAACCTAGTTATATTAGTTTCTGGGGATGTTTTTGGATCTGGCTTTCTTCTCGAGAAGTAGTCTTTGTTTCTTAAAAAGGGTCCGAAGTACGACCGCACTTTCTTCTGCTAATACTAATTGTTTATCCAATTTAAAAATGAATATTTTTTTAAATTGCATCCTTGATTATAAAGTATCCCATGTCAGAATCATTCTCACATCACTCATTTCCCCCCACATCTCTATTCCTATCATCTTTTATACAGGACTACATAACAGGTTGCCTTCACAATACTCTTATTATAAAGCAATGGACATTGCTGAACCAGCTAAAAACAGAGAAAATGCAGCAATGAGGGTTATCATTTGTGGGTGGTGTTGGCTTAAGGCATTAGCTGAGAGATTCAAGAAACAAATGGTTGAATTCAAAAACGAGGTAAAGAAGGTTGGAACAGATGATCCAAGAAGAGTATATCATTCTTTCAAAGTGGGATTAGCACTTACATTAGTGTCTCTCCTCTACTACAATAAACCACTCTACGGTGGATTTGGTTCCTCGACTATGTGGGCTGTCTTGACAGTGGTAGTTGTCTTCGAGTTTAGTGTGGGTTAGTTGCTATATATACTACATATCCTCTTGTAAATACAATCTGTTGGGAACTAAATTCATGATCGATCGGATCAGGTTCATTTATTTGTACTTGTTTATCACACTCATGGATTTGCTTATGATTTAATGTCTTGTATAGGAGCTACATTAAGCAAAGGAATTAATAGAGGGTTAGCAACATTTGTAGCTGGTTCCTTAGGTTTGGGAGTTCATTATTTGGCAAGTCTACCTGGAGAAACAGGAGAGCCTGTGCTACTTTGTTTTTCGGTTTTCCTTCTTGGTAAGTTACCAATACGTAGCAGAAATAAAATACATAATCAACATTCATTTTCTAAGTTTTTCGGTTTTGTGCAGCGGCGGCGGCGACATTTACACGATTCTTTCCTGGTGTAAAAGCAAGATATGACTATGGGGTGGTGATATTTATACTGACATTTAGTTTAGTAGCAGTATCAGCTTATAAGACAGATGAGATCGTAGCGGTTGCTGGTGAAAGGCTAATAACTATTTTAATTGGTTGTGTTACATGTGCTGTTATATCTATATTTCTGTTCCCTGTATGGGCTGGTCAAGATCTACATAAACTGATGTTTCTAAACATAGAACAACTGGCGGTGTTTCTAGACGGTGTGTGTATCACATTACATGGTAAATTAAGTTGCAATTAGCTGATGATAATAAGCGAACTGAAGTCGAACTTATGCATGTACTACAGGATTTGGAGAAGAATATTTTGGAGCAGAGGATAACAAAGAGGATGTAAATGCAATCACTCTAAGAGTGAAAAGTTATTTCTTGATGGATACAAAAAGATTCTAACCTCTAAGAGTGAGGAAGAGGCACTGGTGAGAATAGTCTTCAAAACTACATCACTAGTCTAGCACCAATAGATGTTCCAGAACCGCTGTTCATATTGCAAATTTTGTACTTTATTTTGTAGACAAATTTTGCAAGATGGGAGCCACCTCACGGCTCTTTCCGGTTCAATTATCCTTGGAAGCATTATCTAGTTATTGGAGGAGTAACTCGGCAGTGTGCATATAGAGTCGAAGAACTTCACAACTCCATCACATCTAAAATCGTAAGCGTATTTCTTACTTGTAGGGCATGGTAATGTTATTCGGTATTATAATCAACAAGGCCACAACCTGGGTTGTATGTTTAGTTGTTAACAATTGTAAACATAGTTAACAGCGAACTGGATTTATTTCTTATATTTCATGGTTGCAGAATGCACAATCAGAGTTCTTAAAGATAATTCAAGCTTCCTGCATGGAATTGAGCAAGGAATCTGGCACCACTTTGCAGGAACTCTCGGCAGCAGTTAAACAAATGACGTACCCAAAGGCTGTTCCTAAACATATCAACAACTTGAAGAAGACAGCCGCTAACTTGAAAACAGTCCTAAAGACGGTAACGTTAGAAAATGCTAACGTCTTGGAGGATGTCATGTCGGGAGCTATGGTGGCTTCACTACTGGTTGATATCGTTGGATGCATAGAAGATATTGCGGAGTCCATTTCTGAGCTGGCTCACTTGGCAAAATTCAAAGGTGATCCTGCCTTTAGGCTGGAGAAACTTAGCCAACAGCTAGGAAACATAAGGGTACAGTGTGAGCCGAGTATGCAATTACTTCATGATGGAACCATGGACTCTCATCCCACCAATAATAATAGTGAATAGTAGCTAAGGTGCAGATACTCTCTTGCACCTGCATCATTCTGATTTGTATATGGGTTTAATATGGATGATCGAATTTACCACTCCTAAAGATATTACTCCCTAGTCCCTAGCTGCTAGCTCCGTATCACACTTTTCATGATAACGCCTTAATTTCTTAGTCCCTAGCTGCTACCTCCGTATTTTATTATTATTATATATATATATATATCAATAGTATAAAAAAGCGTTGCCTTTATCTTATGATGATAAGCCAAAGGACGGATGAGATTAGACAGTTGGGCCAAGGGATGGATGGGATTGGAGGTGGCTTTTGATAGGTGACCGGTTGTCAGCCGACACAAATATAATTACACTTTTTTACTACTCAAAATATAAATATAGCAAGGGCAAGAAAGGATCGATCCCACAGAGAGGTCTAGGTTGTCAAATTGTTATGGTTTCCTATATAAAATACCGAGGTTTTCTGATTTTTATGAGAGTAAAATAAACTAAAAGCAAATAAACAAAAGTAAACAAATAAGATAGAAGAGATATTGGTTAAGGATTTCGTTTTCATTCACTAACATGCTTTTCACAATAACTAGAATTGATATTTAATCTCAACTTTTATCAAAGACCCTAGAATACCTTGATCGCAAGAATATCCCGCTAATCTCCTCTTGTCATCAACAAACACATTAAAAGATGCGAATATGAATTCTATCTAAAGGAACAACCTAACGTGTAAAAGCACTAATCAAGTTTAATTCCCTAGATGCATTAAGTTCTATGAAATCAGGCCAATCAAAGCAATTGAACGTGGAAAGCGCACTAATTCAATTTAACAAAGGTTACGATTCACATATGATCATAAGAATATATCACTACAAACTATAATCATATTATGCTACTTGTATCCAAGGAATATCACTTTTGCGTATAATAAACCCTAAACTAGCAATAGATGTGATTAGAAGTTCTACCAATTTGCAACTTGACAAAACAATCAATCAATCATTGAACAATATTTTCGTGAGAATTGCAAACGATAGATATGAGACAAAACTAATATATTGAATCAAAGAATCATATTATGTGAAATCCAACTATTCCATAACCAATAATAAACTTAGGTACTCATATTCATGGAGTTCATCACAAGAAGAAAGAGAAAAGACTTCATGGTTCTAAACCCTAGAATAAAGTAGAAGAGATAATAAAACGTCGTGTCCAAAACATTGTAGAAGTCTTCCCTTTTATATTCTTTTTCTCCTTCCAAAACTAGGTTTTGTCTTCAAAGTCCATTAGTTGGAAATTCACCCGGCCCACGAGAGAGAGAAACCCGTGTAGAAATTCTGTCCCAAAAACGCTCGCCGGAAAACTGGGATTACGGCCGGAATAGTCGCCGGAAAACTATTTCAGGTGACCGGCAAAGTCAAACCGGTCACCGGTTCAGAACGGCCGGGTCAACTCGGGTCAAACCGAGTTAGGGAGAGTCAGATCGGGTCATGAGTCAGACCTGAGTCAATCAACTCAGCTGAGTCATCTATTTGAGTCGGCTGATTGGTTTGAGTTGTCAGGCCTTGAGCCATTTGCACATGCCATAATCTGTGTTGCACCAAGATGGTGCATCAGTCATTTCATCCCAGCCATAATGGCCAGCACCTCACGCCTGCCAATTCACCAGCTCCCAATCTGCAGTTTCTTGTACCTCAAATTGACAAAGAAGAATAATCAATCTTCTCTGCATCTCATACAGTAATTGCCCCATTTCAGTTCAGCACAAACATCAACTCTTCACTAATTTCTTCTTCATTTCCATGTTGAACAACCATCTCCATAACCTGCAAATGCACAATTCACACAAACCATGGTTCATCTCCATTGCAGGCAATAGCATCACCTCAAACCACTAGAGTCGCTATTCCTGAACAATACTCTTTGGACCAAAACTTCACAAAGAATGCATTCTTAACTCGCAATACAGACCACCAGACCACCTTCAAACACCAAAACTGCCATTGCCAGCATTTCAAACACAGCCAACAACACCATGACAGACCGAACTCAACCTCAGAACCATCTGCAATTTCTTGTGATATGACCACCTGAGCTACACACCATTCTGTCACATGCACCTGAACTGAACTACACACTCTCTACACAGTGCCATACTTTGTGCACTGCACTGCACTTCTGCACACAACCAAACTGCAGCTCCATGAGCTCATTCAATCTCCGACTGTAGCTCACCAAAATTGCCTTCTTCTCATAAACCCCATCTAAAATCCAACTGCTCTCTCTCAGACCCCATCCGAGCTCAATTCCATCTCATTACACGATCTTTTCTCACACGATCCATTGTTCCTTGTTTGTTCATCAATCGACAGGACTCAACCGAACGAACTCTTCTCGATTTGCCAAACTTAATCGGATGATAACCCCTTGATACTCTCCTTCCCACTTTGAATCACCATTTCCATTAATCGATCGGAGACATCAACCTAAACCCGTCTCGTATCTAAGCTTCTCAAAAATCCCATTTAAATTTTAATCTCGCATCCCTTTGAGCATCACCGCCCTTTGCAAATTGGTCAATCTATCGTTTCGTCACCAACCCCTGTAACTCATCCATTTCATCGTGAATCCATCGATAGCAACAGCTTCATCCATCTCGATTAACCTCAGTTCGATCTCTTGTTTCTTAGGTCAAGATCCGAGCTTAAACACCCCAGCTCTTCTCGATCTCGGTTCTGAGTAACCCATCAATTTTTTCTCTCGCTTGTTCAACAGCGACGATACTCTCCATCTCCCTGAGCTTCAACTCTATTTCTCCCGACCTTGATTCATGGCTGCGCCTCTTCTCTCTTTCAGGTGAAATTGATTGAGAGTAAGAGATAAATCTCGATTTAAGGTAGAGATAAGAGTCAGGAATTGATAACGAGATCCCACTACATAAGATAAGGGTCACCCCGATTGAGTGCCCTATAACACTAGTGGTCACCCCTTAGTCACAAATGGTTGTCTTTAGTTTCGCCATGGTGCCTTTAGCACTTCATGTGGGTTACCCCTTAACCTTTGGTCGGCTCGGATAATGTTTGCCATGGAAATGACAATTTTGCCCTTTTTGCTCAAATAGAGTAATTTCTTCTTCTTTTCCTCCGTGCGACTCCATAGTACCTAATAACTCAAAAACACACGTAAAATACATAATTTACAAGAAAATAGCAAAGAAAGCATAAACTACTAGATAGTAAATACGGTGTATTCTACACCTATCAAATTCCCCCACACTTAGACTTTGCTAGTCCTCGAGCAAATCAAACAAAATTAAAATACAACAACTCCGTGACGTCGAGGCTACGGTTAATTTTAGCATAAATAACAAGCCTTTAAACCCCTAGGTGTCCCTAGTGGACGAGTTATAGTCTCGTGAAGGTTTACAAGAGGTTTGCCTACAAAACCTATATTTCAAACTCCGTCTATTCGTGACAAATCAATGAACGAATCCAAAATGACTACAGGAGGAGGTACCTTGCAAATTCAATTCATATATTAGTAAATAAACTCTAATTAGATAGTCGAACAAGCCACAATACTCGAAAACTAACAAACCACAATCACAATGAAAAGATTAAGAAGATGGATATAGATGTAGATGTTGGCGAATATTCACAAGTGTTCGATGTTTCCCATATCTGTCACAAGGTCATTTGCTAAGATGAACCTAATCCTATTGGATTGAGCTACTTTGCTTTGAATGCTACATCAAATCAATTGGCATATACAAGGGAACCAAGAGTGACTTTATTCAACACAATAATAATTTTTTTTTTTTTTTTATATGATTGGATCAAACTGGATCCAATTTCTCTTTTTTCTTAGACGGCATGATTAGATCTTTTGGATCCTAGCGCATGCTTCTTGTCAGCAAGTACATGATAGTTGCCTTGGATCCTGCATTCCACGCTTGTTTAGGCGACGGAGACATGGACTACGTTTCACACATACTGCTATTCCCAAGTGTCTTTTTATTCCGTTTTGGTCTAATTGATCGGTCCTTTTTTTTTTTTTTTTTTTTTTTTTTTTTTTTTTTTTTTTTCTAGTAACTCAACCACTCTATTTCATCCTAGCAGTAATAACACGTCGATTTTTAGTGACCCACCAAAGCACTTAGAGAACAATAGATAAATGTGGAAAAATAAAAATAGAATGCGATATGGTGATATTCCGAAATATGGTAACAACTATCATGTTAATTTGTGATTTCGAGCTATTCTTCCCTTTTAGTTAATTGGTTCCTCAACTCCTGCATTCAAAATGGTTCCATCCACTAATGGTGTCAAAAACAAACTATACAAACATATAAATGCTCCCCACACTTAAACTTCACATTGTCCTCAATGTGTAAAACCGAAAGTTCTGAATTCTGACGTAACAGCAGATAAAACGCAAAAACTGTGCAAATTGGTAAGGAATTTGGAAAAACTCCATTTCACAAAAGTTGTTCATCTACGTGTTTTCTACACAGTGTCAAAATTTCACAGTGTTTTGATAAACGGTCTGATAGTTATGGTCTCTGGACTGAACTACGCGCAGTCTGAAAATTTCTGACGAAAAGGTATTCGTCATAATTATCTTCTAAGATAGACTACGGACTCAATGAAATTAAACATAGGGATGCAAATATGATATGAAAACAGTAAAAAATAAATAAACTAAACAAAAAATAAAATGCAAAAGGATAAGAGATACAAAACCGTGGGTTGCCTCCCACTTAGCGCTTGTTTTAAAGTCGACGGCCCGACTTAGCTTCTTGTAAGATTCATTCCCCATACACCAATAATCTGAAAAGTTGGGGATCCTTCCATAGAACCTGTTTTTCAAACACTAGCTTCACACAAATATTAGTAAAATAAAGCAAAAGTGAAGCTATGAACCGATAAAAGCTTCCCCCACACTTATTCTTGTCCACACTTGGAAGCGTATAAAGAATATAGAAGTCGGGTACTTCCACGGTTTCGGGTTCCATAACCTCAAGTTTCTCTAATGGCGGAAAACGAGAAACAAAGTCATTCAACAATATTCTCGAAGCACATACATTCAAACCAATAAGAGGTAAAGGAGAAGAAATAATAGGCAAAGGGTTAGATAAACCTTTCACAATCTCTTGTATCACGGAATCCTCTTCATCCTTGAAAAACTCAAGTGAATTATTCACCTCTTGTATATCATGGTCCTCTATTAAACCTTGCAACCATTCTTCGTCCGTTTCTGCCTTAACCATAGTCTCGACATAAACATCATTATTACATTCATTTGCAAGCTCAATTGGGTCTTCCACAATATTAGTTAAACCGGTATCATTCTCAACATACTCCTCCTTTTTGTTGTAAGGCACATACTCTTTTGCGGATCCAAATTTTATTATAAGAAACTTTTTTAGAACACTCGAAAATGCATCATCCTCAAGCTCCACCCTTTGAATAGGCTCTTGATCATTAGTAAGATCAATGCTTGAGTAATCTACACAAGTGTCGACATATTCCTCTTCATCTTCATCTTGATCCCAAAAAGACTCCTCGGAGATGTCACCATGAGTTGTTTCAAGCAATGTATCATAATCACCATCACTATCATAGTCAATATAAGATTGTTCCTCGCTGAATTTAGTGTTGCTAATCTCTAACTCATCCTTTTGAATAGGTGAAAGATCATTATTACGATCAAGAGTTGAGTTAACTACACAATTATCCACGAAAATGCCCAAGGATTGGCCTTTTTCAACATTAGCATCAATCAAATATTCATCACAAACCATATGCACATTAGAATTATCCATATCTTCCTTGTATTGATCAATGCCTCTTCGCAAGCTAGCCATACCTTCACGAAGTTCTTGGAGTTGCTCGTTTGTAGTCTCTTTTGCTTTTTTAAATTCCTCTTGTAAAAAGTTGGAAACTTTGTCTATAAAATTAGAGACCTTTTGTTCACAAGCATAAGAATCCTCCCATCCTTGTTGTTGTTCACACACGTACCCGCCATAAGGTTGTTGAGGAAAACCACAAGGTTCCATGGAATATTGGTCATAACCAATGAATTGGTTTTGATTATACCCATGGAATTGGTAGTTATCATATTGTTGAGGTTGTTGAAAACCGTAATCATTGTTCCAATATGCTCCTTCCATAGAAATAAGCACCTGAAATAAGATTCTCAAAACAAGGTTAAAACCCAGAAAATAAGAAAAAATAAAACAAAAACTAAATACAAAAATAAGAAACCAAAAACAATTAACAACCGTTGCCTCCCCAAGAATCAAGCGCCAAAATTTGACCGGTTGTCAGCCGACACAAATATAATTACACTTTCTTACTACTCAAAATATAAATATAGCAAGGGCAAGAAAGGATCGATCCCACAGAGAGGTCTAGGTTGTCAAATTGTTATGGTTTCCTATATAAATTACCGGGTGTTTTCTGATTTTTATGAGAGTAAAATAAACTAAAAGCAAATAAACAAAAGTAAACAAATAAGATAGAAGAGATATTGGTTAAGGATTTCGTTTTCATTCACTAACATGCTTTTCACAATAACTAGAATTGATATTTAATCTCAACTTTTATCAAAGACCCTAGAATACCTTGATCGCAAGAATATCCCGCTAATCTCCTCTTGTCATCAACAAACACATTAAAAGATGCGAATATGAATTCTATCTAAAGGAACAACCTAACGTGTAAAAGCACTAATCAAGTTTAATTCCCTAGATGCATTAAGTTCTATGAAATCAGGCCAATCAAAGCAATTGAACGTGGAAAGCGCACTAATTCAATTTAACAAAGGTTACGATTCACATATGATCATAAGAATATATCACTACAAACTATAATCATATTATGCTACTTGTATCCAAGGAATATCACTTTTGCGTATAATAAACCCTAAACTAGCAATAGATGTGATTAGAAGTTCTACCAATTTGCAACTTGACAAAACAATCAATCAATCATAGAACAATATTTTCAGAGAATTGCAAACGATAGATATGAGACAAAACTAATATATTGAATCAAAGAATCATATTATGTGAAATCCAACTATTCCATAACCAATAATAAACTTAGGTACTCATATTCATGGAGTTCATCACAAGAAGAAAGAGAAAAGACTTCATGGTTCTAAACCCTAGAATAAAGTAGAAGAGATAATAAAACGTCGTGTCCAAAACATTGTAGAAGTCTTCCCTTTTATATTCTTTTTCTCCTTCCAAAACTAGGTTTTGTCTTCAAAGTCCATTAGTTGGAAATTCACCTACCCACACGAGAGAGAAACCCGTAGAAATTCTCGTCCCAAAAAACGCTCGCCGGAAAACTGGGATTACGGCCGGAATAGTCGCCGGAAAACTATTTCAGGTGACCGGCAAAGTCAAACCGGTCACCGGTCAACGGTTCAGAACGGCCGGGTCAACTCGGGTCAAACCGAGTTAGGGAGAGTCAGATCGGGTCATGAGTCAGACCTGAGTCAATCAACTCAGCTGAGTCATCTATCTGAGTCGGCTGATTGGTCTGAGTTGTCAGGCCTTGAGCCATTTGCACATGCCATAATCTGTGTTGCACCAAGATGGTGCATCAGTCATTTCATCCCAGCCATAATGGCCAGCACCTCACGCCTGCCAATTCACCAGCTCCCAATCTGCAGTTTCTTGTACCTCAAATTGACAAAGCGGAATAATCAATCTTCTCTCGCATCTCATACAAAGAATTGCCCCATTTCGATTCAAAGACAAACATCAACTCTTCACTAATTTCTTCTTCATTTCCCTGTTGAACAACCATCTCCATAACCTGCAAATGCACAATTCACACAAACCCTGGTTCATCTCCATTGCAGGCAATAGCATCACCTCAAACCACTAGAGCTGCTATTCCCTTGAACAATACTCTTTGGACCAAAACTTCACAAGCTGACCATTCTTAACGCAATACGCACCACCGGACCACCTTCAAACACCAAAAACCCATTGCCATCATTTCAAACACAGCCAACAACACCATGACAGACCGAACTCAACCTCAGAACCATCTGCAATTTCTTGTGATATGACCACCTGAGCTACACACCATTCTGTCACCTGCACCTGAACTGAACTACACACTCTCTACACAAAGTGCCATACTTTGTGCACCGTTTCGCACCTCTCGCACACAACCAAATCAGCTCCATGAGCTCATTCAATCTCCGATCAGTAGCTCACCAAAATTGCCTTCTTCTCATAACCCCCATCTAAAATCCAACTGCTCTCTCCGGACCCCATCCGAGCTCAATTGCATCTGCTACACGATCTTTTCTCACACAGATCCATTGTTCCTTGTTTGTTCATCAATCGACGAGACTCCGGATGGAACGAACTCTTCTCGATTTGCCAAACTTAATCGAGACATAACCCCTTGATACTCTCCTTCCCAACTTTGAATCACCATTTCCATTAATCGATCGGGAGACATCAACCTAAACCCGTCTCGTATCTAAGCTTCTCAAAAATCCCATTTAAATTTTAATCTCAGATCCCTTTGAGCATCACCACCCTTGCAAATTGGTCAATCTATCAGTTTCGTCACCAACCCCTGTAACTCATCCATTTCATCGTGAATCCATCGATAGCAACAGCTTCATCCATCTCGATTAACCTCAGTTCGATCTCTTGTTTCTTAGCTGAAGATCCGAGCTTAAACACCCCAGCTCTTCTCGATCTGGTTCACAGAACCCATCAATTTTTTCTCTCTCTGCTTGTTCAACAGCGACGATACTCTCCATCTCCCTGAGCTTCAACTCTATTTCTCCCGACCTTGATTCATGGCTGCGCCTCTTCTCTCTTTCAGGTGAAATTGATTGAGAGTAAGAGATAACTCTCGATTTAAGGTAGAGATAAGAGCTGTGGAATTGATAACGAGATCCCACTACATAAGATAAGGGTCACCCCAGATTGAGTGCCCTATAACACTAGTGGTCACCCCTTAGTCACAAAATGTTGTCTTTAGTTTACGCCATGGTGCCTTTAGCACTTCTGCGGGTTACCCCTTAACCTTTGGTCGGCTCTGGATAATGTTTGCCATGGAAATGACAATTTTGCCCTTTTTTCTCAAATAGAGTAATTTCTTCTTCTTTTCCTCCGTGCGACTCCATAGTACCTAATAACTCAAAAACACACGTAAAATACATAATTTACAAGAAAAATAGCAAAGAAAGCATAAACTACTAGATAGTAAATACGGTGTATTCTACACCTATCAATAGGCCAAAGGACGGATGAGATTAGTCGGGTGCCTTTAATTAGACGGTTTAGATTATGCCTTGGCCCATCTTAATTAGACTAATCCTGGCTCTGACCGGAAGAACCCTGACTCTAAATAACTAACCATCGGGTATAGTACGAGGCCGGTCTATACCAAAACAGTTTCCTAACTCTCTGATTTTCCAGTTAAGTATTTCCTTATGTGAATTTGATTCCTCAGTTAAACTAACACCAAATACGTCAAAACTATAGTTAATAATATCAGTACGTCAAAATCAAAACAATAGTTTGTTTTCTCTGTCATGTCAAAACCAAAATCAACAGTTAACAAACTACAGGTAGTAAAATCAACAGTTTATGCCTTGGCCCTCTATATTGATGCTAACCATGTCTCTGCCCGACATACTCACCATGCGTGGCATTTTGCCATAGTAATATTAACAGGAAATATTAGTTAACCATGTCTATATTCCAGTTAGGTTTCTATACATGTAACGACGATTTTGCGTTGATCCCGTCTAACCCCAACTCTTATATGTCTCGAATCTTTCCCAACCCATAATATTTTCAGTTCCAGAGTATAGGTAAATCTTCTGTATCCACCGCCTCAGTCGAATTCCTCAGCGTTACATCCATTACTTCTTCTCTGGCTCGGGCTGGCTTTCCCATGAATGTTCTAATTGTCGATTATGGATACGGTCGTTCATCGCTGGCTGGCCTTTCAATGAGTGTTTTAAATGTGGATTATGGATACGGTCCTACAAATGGTGCAGTGATGTGCTGGTATTTTTTCAAATCCCATCGGAGTCTATTTTGTTGTTTTAATTTTAGCGAAGAAATCAAATTAAGAAAGAAGAAGGTAATATTTATCAATTCAAGCAAATGGGTGTATATATATCTATCATAATGAGAACAATTGTTAGAATCGTAATTGTTGAATTTATTGTTGTATCCCATGACGGGTAGTAAAGAACTTCTTTTATGTCATGTTTATTTGTCTACAGGATTTCGTCCTATAAATAGTTTGTTGATGGATTGAGGATCAGCTACTAATACAGTGGGTAGAGTCCTCCAGTCACGCACTTCAAAATTGCAAACTCTCTCAATCACGCTAGACATTTTTGCACTACGAATTAAAGAGCGAACTCAACAACCTATACTTTAATTCTTAATAACCAAAGTAGGGTGTCTGTCTTGGGGCTGAGACGACCCTTGATTTATACCATTCCGGCGGGGATCGTTAATTCATTAGGTGTACAAACCCGTCCATTTGTTGTGTATGCAACTGAGATTTTATTATTTTGAGTGGTTGAAATTACGTCGTGGCCCGGAATAAAGCTAACCTAGGCTATTAATCCTAAATTTAGAGGATTGTCGTGGAAAAGTTTCCAAATATAATTAGATTTCATAATATAATTTAATTTCTTAATTCAAAACGGCTGACCTTAGTGCTAAACATTAATTTTCAAGATAATTTAAGCGGCCCCGGCTAACTTGGTTCGACCAAGTATACGCTTTATTTCTATATTTCAGCCAAATCAAAACCAATTTTAATAAGCATACTTCGCTGGACTCTAGATTTTCTAATCCATGACTGAGATTTTTGGGCTCCGACTAATTTGATCTGACCAATAAAATACCAGAACCACATGCCCTGGGTAAACACTAGGTTCCATATGATCCCGACTTCATGACCCAACTAACTCGACTTCATGACCCAACTAACTAAACGACCATATTATAACCTGATAATTTTACCCGACCAACAAAATACCAGAACCACATGATCTAGCTAAACACTAGGTTGTTCCCAATCCCGACTACAACTAATTAACCAAATACGATATTATAACATGACTATTTAAGTACTGGCTCCGTGTGCTCCGACTAATTTGCATGTTGAGGATACAAATTGGACGTCTAAACAACATAAAAAGAGTCGATAGAGGTTGAGCCCCGGCCGTAGGCCGGGGTGATACCTAGTATATATATATATACTCCCTCCGTCCCCAACAGTGCTAGGTGAACAGCTGCATGACCGCTAAATAACAACGGTTGCTGACATGGCGCAGACATGGTGGCAGAGAGATAATTTATCTTATACCACGTGTGTTTCATAAATATAGTATAATTTATTTATCTTATTTACTCCTTTGCATCATCATCATCACTAAGAACCAGTTCCTTGATGCTCCATCATGATTAAAACTATATATGATCTCTCTAGTTCAAAATTATCATTAGCACTCAGCAGGGGCATGAAACCTTAAAATTATCACACATACATACATTAAACCATCTTGTGACATGAAACCTTGTTTCATCATTTTCCCTATGTAAAAGCCTAACCGTTTCTGTCTAATCCATCAACTACCGATCGCAAACATTAATCCTATAACTTACCCAATAATTTTTTTTTTATCAGGAACTTATAATTTGATCGAGGATTAACTAATAGAACTCCAATTGACCATAATTCAGATGGCTATCAAATATAGCAGAACAATTCATTGATCAATCAAATGGTCCCTAATAAAAGTGCCCTTCAATGTCATTGTTGTTGTTCACCATTATCAAATATAGCACACCAATGTTCATCTCTGGAGAGATGTATACTTCCATTAAATAAATCAAATCAAAACAAAACTCTACTTGTTTGTACTCTATAATTTAGCTTGATCAAAATAACAACATGAATCAAAACAAAACTCTACTTTGTACGCTATAATTGTTTTGAGTTTTAATCTCATGAGAAACGTTAGTAAAGATTTAAGAAAAAATAATAATTGGGATAGTGAAATTGAATCATTATCAAGATTCAAAACTTCGGTCTTACGATTAGTGAGAGATGATCGAAGATAAGAAGGAATTTTTTTAGAAGATTTCTGAAGAAAATCTTTTTTCTAACTTAAATGACGTGGAAAAATGATAAACGACATCTCTCCGCCATGCAAGAGCAGACACGTCATGAGTCTTTGTTATTCAGTTGTTATACTGCTGTTCATATAGCATTTTCGCTCCGTCCCTAATTAGATGAGCTACTTGTAGTTTGCACAAATTTTAAGGCAAGAGGAAAGTGGAGTATATTTAAGTATTTTTTACAATTATACCCTTATAGGCAATAATTAGTAAAATTTAGAAACGATTTCTCTCTTAAACTATATCACGGTTTTTTATAAACTTTATACCGTTGAAAAATATTTTAAAACACTTATGCAACGAATATAAACATGACTATCAAATTATACATATTTCTTATAGAAAAAATAATTAATTAAAAGGGTAGTTTTAGAAATATCCCCTTGATTAGTGAAATAGCTCATCTATTTGTGGACAAAACTAAAAACCAAGTAGCTCATCTAATTAGGGACGGAGGGAGTATATATATACTTTTCAAACATCCTAGAGGATGATATATATATGGCATAGCTAGGTCCGGCTTTCTACTACTACTACGGTACTACCCACGAAACGTTGAGCTTTAAGAAATTGCCTGCTTCTAAGCAACACAGTACTATTTGTTGGGGTTTGTTTTTGGTAGGTTGAAAAGCAAGTCAAGCAAGGAAGTGATGCTTTTGTTAGAAACACACGCATAAACCCACAAACATGGAGCAGATGTAGAGGATTTCGCCTTAAGCTCTAGTCGAGCTATATATAAGTAAACCCTCCCTAGTTTTCCACCCATGCAGAAATGCCAAACCGATAACCGAAAAATAAAAAGAAAATAAAGATTACTCCATCCATCCTTGGCTTAATAATAGTTTGCACACATACTAATGAATGGAGAAAGCCATATGAAAAAAAAATAAAAATAAAATTCATGTATAATCCTTGATAAAAGATTACAAACATTAATCTTTTGGAGTAATAATTAGGTTAAAGCAAGAGATAGAGAAGAAGAAGAACTTGGTATTGATAAAGGGGCATCAAACTATTACATACATATAATGTTCTCTTATATACAGGAAAGGGAAGACCTATTCATCTAATGGACCGCACATCCATGGGCCACATGCCCTATAAAACTCCCCCTTGTGCGGTTCAATAACAAAGCTTTATACATAGTGCTTCACATATAGTGCTTTAAATGTAGTTCTTTAAATGTCGTTCTCTCCTTGATGACTTGAGCCAAAATTAATTGCCTTACTAAAACTTTGACAAGGAAAAACCCAGTGGGATAAAACCTTGGTACAACTCTTCACATGTAGTACTTAATTCACATGTTGTCTCTTACTTTACATGTAGTTGATCACATGCAATACGATCTTCACAGAGATCGATGAGTCTAAGTCAATTGCCTCGTTAAAACTTCGCCAGGGAAACCCAGAGGGACAAAACCTGAAATAAAGAACAAGAGTATAATATTAAGCAAACTTAGAACATAATTGAACTCGAATATATATGTTGCCTCATTAAAACCTTGCCAAGGAAAACCCAACGAGATAAAACCTTGACGAAGGGAAAAGAGTACAACACACCATTAGATGCTCCCCCTGATGTCATAAAATTTTCATTAGTCTAATGCAGTCAAAAAGAGTTTATCACACTTTACCTCGGTGACTTGAAAGCTTATAAGACCATGTTGTTGATTCTGGAAGTTACGTTTCTTAACAGACTATCATGTTTCATTTCTTTGATTCAGATATTTTTACAAATATCAACGCGATCTTTATGTCTTCAACGTTCAACATACTTGATGTTTTAGTGTTGTCTGGCTAAAAACCTTGTCGAGTAACAAAACCATTTGGGAAAAACTATTCTCGATCGAAGGGTAAAAGAGTACAACACATTTTCAATTTCGAAGTAAAATATGTCGACATCATATCCTTGGATCCTCCCCCTGATGTCGGAATCTCCCCCTGATTACATTCATAGTTGTACCAGACCGTTCATTTAGTCATGTAATTTTTGAAACTGAATATCGGTAATGACTTAGAAAATAGTCTACCATATCTTCCCCTGATTACTTTCGTTGGAGAAGATATTATTGTTCCTTCATAATCAACAACCTTTGGATTGCAGTTCCTTTAGCATTCCTTTTTTTATGTTTTTGCAGGGATAAAACAAATTTATGTCAATGGTTACTTATATGTACATGATTACATTCATTATACTATTACAATGACGTTGTGTTGGCGCTGAACTATATCTATCTAACAAGTTCACTGAGGATGTAACATTTGGTCGAGTACATTATGCTAAGTACAATGATGCGTCTATTATAATTAGATAAGGAAAGTTCATCTCCCGACCCAACTTCGTCATCTTCCTTTAGACGAATTGGTCATTTAGGTACATTTGAAACTCGACTAATCATGGGAGTGCTAGCAGCATGCACTTCCTTGTTAAATTTCCTGACAATGAACATATGCAAACTGGTGGAATAATATACCACAAGCTCGGTCTTCTAGTTTAGAACATAGATAAGATCGATATTTCCCAGGATTTTCATCTCAAATTCAGATTTTAAATAGCTTGTAAGATCTCTTATTCCATTAAGAGTACTTATCATGTCCATACCGTCGACATGGATAACTATAATTCTGAATCAGGAACTTGTTTAATACGCATGGCACAAAACCTTAGTTGTTTATCCCTTCCCAATCAAATAGTCACTTAGACGGGTATACCACATCCGCTTGATTGTTTAAATCAATAAGTGAGTGTTCCGGCCAGTGTAACTGCAAACACACTCCGTGGTTTAGAGTCATTCGACTTGGGAAGCAAAAGGCCATCATGCACTTTTGCAAATATCTTTGAGTCTAAATCTCCAGAGATATAACCACATCTACTATGTTTCAAGTTCTTTTGAAACTACCAAGAAAACTAATTAACTGAACATTATGATGTTCAAAAGAGTAAGCGATCCAGGGGTTTGTGAGAAACCTCGCGCCACAAGGTTATTCTTTATACTTTAAGACCTCTTTCTTCTCACTACACTTTGTGACAAATAACCACATATGTCCACTATGGGAAAAATATACATCTACAACTGGAGATTTACAACTCTTCACTAAACATCGTAGAAAGTCCTATGTTTTACAACTGGTTTCAAAGGAAGAGTTGTCGTATATCATCACTTCCAACCCTTAGGAAACAAGGGGTTGCGCTAAGAAAACAAATGACAGCTCCTTAAGCAAAAGAGTTGTGACGACATTTAGCTATAAGAACTTTGTTCCATAAAGGTAGTGACTAAGCCTATCACAATTTTCACAAGAGTTGTTGAAGAACACCAAAATATGATGATGAAAAATAGTGTTAGAGGGGAGATTCGAACATGAACCTACGACATGGAAGTCTAGATCATCAACCATCCTTACAGTTCACAAGTTCTGTTTTTTTTTCTTTTTTTTTTAATAAAAACGTATAACAACACTTACAAGTGTTGTTGAAGTAAAAATATAGAATGTTGGAAAAAATGAGGTTAGAGGGGAGATTCGAATATGAATTTACTTGCATGGAAGTCTAGCTCATCAATCATCCTTACCGTTCACAAGTTTTGGCTTTATTTTTTTTTTTTAATAAAAATGTATAACAACACTTATTAGTGTTGTTGAAGTAAAAATATAGAACGTTGGAAGAAATGAGGATGGGGGGATTTGATCCTCAACCTCCTGTATGGAAGTCTACATGCCATTAACCATACCTAAACTATCACATGTTGTGTCATGTTTGTGGTTCTTTAATACACTAACTTTATGACAACCCTTCATAAGAGTCGTAAAACAAAATGTAATGCTAAAAAATAATGCTCAGGTGACTGAGCCGCAAACATCACGAAGCCTTCTATGTAAGCAATCACATACATTTTTCTCTGTAAACAATCACATACATTCTTCTCTGTAAGCGGCATCGCATAAGCCAAGTACTTTTCAAACTGCTCTCTTATTGCTTGGCAAAATATGGCACATTTTGCAATCACAACAACTTCACCAAAGAAGGTTAAGATAAAAATTGTAACCGCCCTTCCAAAACCATATAACTCAAATTTCAAAACAATAAGTTCCAAAGTCAACACATATCCTCAGTAGATTACTGATCGATCTGGGTAATAGACCTTTGAGAAATCAATGGAGGTGGTAAGTCTTCAACTCTGTGTAAGATTACTTGTTGGTGATGATGAAGTTGGTGAAGAAATATCCTGAGATGACGAAGCCGAGATCGATGTAGTTGAAGTCGACAGTAATTAACAGAGTTGTTGGAGTTGGAGACGACGGAGGGGGGGATGGTTGTGATTTCAGTGAAGACGACGGAGGGGGAGATGAAGTTGCATCTCTGTGAAGGAAAAAAAAATGTTTGAAATGGAAAAGGAAAGAATAAATACGATGGTAATATGGAAAATAGAAAAAAAAAATACCGGACGGCTTTAGATGGAAATGGATGGTTGTGATGAAAGTTTTTCTACATCCCCTTCCACAACTCTTAAGAAAAGTCGTCGTAAGGATACAACAAATTTTTCTCACTTCTGCATAATTTTTCTTACTTCTGCAAAAAATTTCTTACTCCATCAAAAAAATATTTTGTTATCTGGTTCTGCAAAAAATTTCTCACTTCTGCAAAAAAAAAAAAAAAAAGGGGTTAAATCACTAACTTAGGGTTATTGAGATTGGGTAGAAATATCCGAAAACTTTTCCACGACCAAAATCGTGAACCCGGAAGTTCAAAGTTATTGAGAATATTCCCATGGAATCTTACCAGTAAATGGTTGGATTCATCGTTTTTGCGAACTTTCAGACCTATATAGTAGTCCGCTCCTGACCAGGTTTCGATCTCGGAGGCATTTTCTTTCTCGAAGTTGACGATTTTGTGTGTGTGTAAGGTTTCTGAGAATATTCCTATGGAATCTTACCCATGAATGGTTGGATTCATCGTTTTTGCGAACTGTAAAACTTATATGGTAGTCCGCTCCTGGCCAGGTTTCGATCTCGGAGCCAGGGTATGCATAAAATATGCTAGAATAGGGTTTGTTTAAGGTTTCGGGAAATATTCCGGAGGAATGTTACCTGTAAATGGATGAATTCATCGTTCTTACGAAGTTTCCGACTTATAATACCCCACTCACGGCCAGGTTTCGATCTCGGAGCTTGGTATGCATACAGTATGCAGAAATAGGGTTTGTTTAAGGTTTCAGAGAATATTCCCAAGAAATCTTACCTGTAAATGGACGGATTCATCGTTCTTACGAAGTTTCCGACTTATAATAGTCCACTCACGGCTAGGTTTCGATCTCAGAGCCAGGGTATACATACAATATGCCAGAATAGGGTTTGTTTAATGTTTCGGGGAATACTTCAAATGAATCTTACCTGTAAATGATGGATTCATCGTTCTTACGAAGTTTCCGACTTATAGTAGTCCACTCCCGGACAGGTTTCGTTCTCGGAGCCTGATATGCATACAATATGCCAGAATAGCTAGGGTTTGTTTAAGGTTTCAGAGAATATTCCGAAGGAATCTTACTTGTAGATGATGGATTTATCGTTCTTACCAAGTTTCCGACTTATAGTACTCCACTCACGGCCAGGTTTCGATCTCGGAGCCAGGGTCATGCAATATGCCAGAATATAGTTTGTATAAGGTTTCAGGGAATATTCTGAAGGAATGTTATCTGTAAATGGACGGATTCATCGTTCTTACGAAGTTTCCGACTTATAGTAGTTCACTCACGGCTAGGTTTCGATCTCAGATCCAGGGTATACATACAATATTCCGGAATAGGGTTTGTTTAATGTTTCGGGGAATAGTCCAAATGAATCTTACCTGTAAATGGATGGATTCATCGTTCTTAAAAATTTTCCGACTTATAGTAGTCCACTCACGACCAGGTTTCGATCTCGGGGCCAGGGTATGCATACATTATGCCAGAATAGCTAGGGTTTTTTTAAGGTTTCAGAGAATATTCCGAAGGAATCTTACTTGTAGATGATGGATTCATCGTTCTTACCAAGTTTCTGACTTAGAGTAGCCCACTCACGGCCAGGTTTCGATCTCGGAGCCTGGTATGCATACATTATGCAGAAATAGGGTTTGTTTAAGGTTTCGTAGAATATTCCGAAGGAATCTTACCTATAAATGGATGGATTCGTCGTTCTTACCAAGTTTCTGACTTAGAGTAGTCAACTCGCGGATCAGATTCATCATTCTGACGAAGTTTCTGAAGAAGTTTTCGACTTATAGTATTCCACTTACCTCAGTTTCACCTCGAAGTCAGGTTCATGTCTCGGAGTTGTTGTTCGCATACCTAGTTTGCGAACACATCGAGTGGTTAAGTTCTAGAATCGGTATTGTATGATTCTCATACTCATGAACTAAAAAATTTTATGATCTAATTAAGGAATAGTTTGACGAAGTTTCCGACTTATAGTAGTCCACTTACCGCCAGGTTTCGATCTCGGAGCCACTTTCTCGAAGTCGACGAAATTAGGTTTTTTCAAGGTTTCAGAAGAATATTTTGAAGGAATCTTACTTATGAATGGTTGGATTCATCGTTCTTTCAAAGTTTCCGACTTATAGAAGTCCAGTCAGAGCCAGGTTTCGAGCTCGGAGCCAGGTTAAGTCTCGAAGTTGCCAAAAAAGGATGTGTTCAAGGTTCCGTGGAATATTCCTATTGAATCTTACATATGAATCGATGGATTCATCGTTCTTTTGAAGTTTCCGGCTTAAAGTAGTTAACTCAGGGCCAAGTTTCTATCTCATATCCAGGTTAAGTATTGATGTTTCCAAAAAAGAATATGTTTAAGGTTTAGAAGAATATCCCGATAGAAGTGACACATTAGCTCCATCTTTATGAGTTTCAATGATATATCCTGCTAAATTGGAGTTAAAAACCACTTCGGACACTGAGAGTTCATGGTTCGTATGCCGTTGAGCTACACTTTAAGATAGAAGTGACACATGAGATCCATATTTACGAAGTTCGAATGGACATTGAGATTCATATTTATCGATTTCGATGATGTATCATGCTAAGTTTGAATTCAGAACTCTCCCGGAGCTTCGTACTTCATAGTTTGTATGCCATTATACCGCATTTAAAGTTCGAATCGACACTGGGATTCATATTTATCAATTTCGATGATGTATCATGCTAAGTTTGAAATCTGAAACCCTCCCGGAGCTTCGAACTTACTTCGTGACCTATGTGAATAGTCGAAATTCAAACCCGAAGCACAAAGAGAAAGCACAAAGAAACACACTAATTGTCGAATTCACTTCTTATTTTTCAGCTTCATTCTTATATATTTTTTGGATTTTTTTATATCAGAATGTCGATAACAATGTCCTAAATTTATTAATATTTTTTTGGATTTTTTTTCATGTCGAAGGTTGATAATAAACCGAATACATGAGTTCGTATTAGAACAAAGAGAAACACAAATGCTTCTCAATCCGTATGATCATCACAAATATAATCTCAACCGTCAGATTCTTTTCTCAATCTGTATGAGTGGATCAAACGAAATCTGGTGAGTCCATCATTTTCATTCACCAAACCCTCCTCAACCGCTCGAACTCTATCTGTTTTGATATATATTCATCTCCTCTGCTCTTCGTCTACTCCACACTCCACAGATGACCGGCGTCTTTACTGGAGAAAATCTAATTCACTCAACCCATCTTTACTCATCATCGCCATATCCTCTTCCTCTCTTCACCTGCTTCACCAAATCTCTTCAAAAACCCTAATTATTTTACATAAAATCAAACCATGTACTTTCTATGGTTCTCCTAGGTTAGGTTAGGTCTTGGTCGGGAAGAACACAGGCTCAGGGAAGACATGAATTGTCTTTGCTTTGCCGATTCTTTGGTTCGATGTGGGGTTTTGATTTTAACTTTGATGTCGTGAATTAAATGGGTTTAGATATGAATCTGATAAGAACAAGTTGTTGTCTGAGGTTGATCTAGGTTTAGAATTAGTGAGGAGTTTGTGGAGTTACTCATCGGAGAAGTGAATCGGAAGGAATTGAGGGTTTTATGTAATTGGAGGTGGATTTGGTGCTGCTGTTAAGAATAGAAATTAGGGTTTGGTGGTTCAATCGGGGGTTTCTACGGAGAAGTTTTGAAAGAAGGAGAAGAATGGTTACAACAATTCTTATTAGATGAATGAGATTTGAAGCTGGTGGTTGCAATGGCTTTACTGGGGATTTGCATCTTGAAAGGTTTGTTGTTGTTTTTTTTTAAGAGGAATCGATTTTTTGTTGATTTATTGGGGATTTTGGATGATTTTTGCTTGCAGGATAAGCTTCAGACTTTGGCTGGACAACATTCTGATGTACTTGAAAGTCTTGCACCAAATGTTAGGAAGCGTGTTGAGGCTTTGAGAGAGATTCAGGTCTGTGGCTAATTTTTCTTTAGTGATGGTTCTTATGTGCCTAGATTAACTTATAGGAGTCATTCTCTTTTCTTGGATTGTCTGCAGAGTAAGCGTAGCTGCACTTATGAAGGTAATGTCTTTGCACTATCAGATCCTTCTGTTTTGCTAAAGTGTTGAAAAAAGACTCTCAAAGTTAAATTTAACATGATTTGTTGTTAGTAACATCTATTGCACTCCTCCTTAGCCAAAGAAAAAGAGAACTAGATATTGACATTGCCATGTTTGTGTTGAATCAGTTTAACGGGTTTGAGTTGAGAAGAAGTTTTAGAAATGAGCTCATTCTTGCGATGAAGTTACAGGTTCTGGTGATGCTAAAATGAGGTTATGAGCTGGGTGCTAGTACTGGGATTTGAAGTGGTTGCTGCAACAGATTGAAAACGCAGAGAACAAGGAATTGGTTGATGCAATTGCTGGTGATTGAACTCTGAGTTGGTATTGGAGATAAGAGAGAAGTAGAGGAGGCTGATATTCACTCTGAGGTTTGAGGAGGAGAGACAGAAGAAATTGGAGGAAGATGAAGCTCTTCAAAAGCAGCAAGGTACGATTCTTGCTTAATTTTTTACTTCGTTAATTCTAGTTTTTGTGTGCAATCGTGGATATATATTGCCCCCATGAATGGTTGTTGGAGTGTTTACTTTTATTTTTAGCAATTGGTATTTGTTTGGGGTTTGCAGAGGCCAAAGGAAAAAGAAAGAAGAATAAGAGAGAAAAGCCAAGTTGGACGAGCTAGTTGAAAAGCAGAGGCAGAGAGAGACTGAAGTGGAGGAGAGGGTAAGAAAGGAAAGGTAGGCTCAGTTTAAAGCACCACCTGTTCCTGTTGCTGCTCCATGTCAGATACGGGATCTTTTTTTTTTCTCAAGTCAGAACCTAGTTACTTCATGCAATATTTTTGTACGTGGGTACTTCCAGCCCTGATTCTGAGCGCGGACACTACTAATATGAAGTTGGTTGATAAGGTATTTCACAAGTTATAATCATTTGAGTTGTTGCAATATGTTCATTATTACATCCCATTAAAGCAGACAACTGTGCTTATTCATATAGAAAAACTGGAATCCATAGGAAGTTGTTCATTGACACTGGCCTTCTGGTTTGGATTCATGTCTTGTAGAAAGAGAACACAACTGTGCTAGATAAGGATAGACTTTTTCCTTGCATTTCCTAAATATAAGAATATATGGGCCCTTTTGTGTTGGTTTAAGATGTAAGCAGTTATGACCTTGAGGTTGCAAAAATCCAATTTTGTTATTCTTTGTTTTTTCAAGCACTCAAGTTTCTTGAATGGCTAAGACTACGGTTGAATGGCTGAGAACTGGTGCTAAAGATCTCCGAGGGTTGCTAAGCTGCTGCTTGTGTTATTTCTTTCACTTTAGTTTTTATTGATTTGATGGGTTATAATGTCGATGCACAGTCACACAACAACAATTGCTGCTGGAAATAATGGAATTCCGTTGTGGATGCATTATAGTTCTATAGTGTGATTTCATCAGAATGGAGACTTATCAATGTCTTTGGATAGTAATTGATTGAATATGGGGGTTTTGTGGTTTGTGCTTTGTGGGATTTAGTCTAAATTTAATTTACCGGTTCTTGTTCTTTGTGTTTGCAGTTGATTTACCTACTTGGTTTTGAAATGTTAAAGCTATATTTTTGCAGACAACCCAGGAGTATTTTACATTGGACTGCCAAAAGCTGGACCCGATTGCACCTGTAAATCTTACATGCTTCAGGTATGTTTATATTATTGGCTCTAAATTAGTTCCTTCTCTGTAAGTTTGTATTTTGTGGGCTATGCTCATTGTTTCAGTGTGTTTCTTTTTCTATGCAATATCAGTGCTCGAATTGATTGGATGTCAAGCCTTGGGAATAAGATTGGCAAGTCATATATGGCAAAGCTTGAGGATATTGGTAGGAGTGTACTTGTATGATAGTGCTTGTATGATTGATATATGATATTTTTAGTCATGTTCAAAGAATCTATCATTTTCTTTTCATTCGTTACGCAACACACTTTCATACAAGGTGATTTGAAGTTACCTAGGTAATGCAATTGGAGTGGCAGGTCTTGAATGAATGTAAATGTGTTACACTGGCAGTTTAATATGAAATTATGAATGTGAAATACTTTCGGCGATTCGGTTTCATATATATTTTTTTTTTCAAAATAGTTATATGCACACAACTTCTAATAAGAGTTGTGTTCCATATTTCAACTACACAAACCAAAGACTGCGAAAGAATGTCTTTACGACATAACTAGGTGTTGTCCAACATATTTCTGCAATTCTAACAAGTGTCGTGCAAATCTTATTCATAATAGTAACAAGAGTTGTTACATATTTTTACAATACACATCCTAGGTTGTCTAAGATAGTCCTTCAACTTATACAAGTGTTGTGTTACATATTTATATGACACACATCCTTTGTTGTGTAAAATAGTTCTACAACACAAACAAGAGTTGTGTTAGGCTTTCAAAAAAAAAAAATCGAAAGAGAATCACAACTTTGGCAAAATATTGTCGAACCATGAATCGCATCACCCTTTACAACTCTTAGTCAAGCATTGTAGAAAATCTTGGACTTTCTACAATACCCCACCTACACAACGCATAAAATGGAGTTGTCGTAGGGGTACTACAACTCTAATCTGTAGTCGTGAATGATGATTTTTCCCGTAGTGGTCTCACAGGATTTACACTAGGTTGGTTAGCACTACCACACCAAATACCCGTACATTTGTCAAAGAACTAAGTTCTACCTGGATTGCGGTAGGCCAAATATGCTATTTATTTGAAATTAATCAAAATAAAGCATGGTTCGATCTCATTGTTTTCTACTTCTGGAGCAACTATTTATGGATTATATCATCATTGTGCACGCATGATCCTTCCATTAACTCATATGCATTCTCATAATCCGTCAAGATTTCATTGTTCTCTATAATCATTTAAAACTTTGAGTCACCTCCGCCTTGATTCATGGACATATTCAAAGACAATCTTATGAGATGATTTCTGATGATATAAATAAGTTGTGCCTTACTCACCTACTTCCTTTCTAGCTGAGATTGATCGAACCAAGTGGTCTCTCCAACTTCCTTTATGGATCCACGACCTCAACCACACTTTCACTGAGTGTAGTTGCAACACCTTAGTCTAATGGTGTATATCCCGTATTGAGGATTTGTAACTTTGCAGGTAGGTTTGCATCTGGTATGTGTGATCTCATCACTTTAGCAACATCGTTGTACATTCTCGAAAATCGAATATTCTTTATCACTTCACATTTACATTTGTGGAGTACAAGAATCAATATGAGACACAGTGGGAACACATCACGACAATTCCTGTTGTTCCCTTAGAAAATACTTTTTCTTATCTCCCCCCTAACGACGGGAAGACTGTCGCATTAAAGTGATAACCCGAAAATCTAGCGGTAAGAGATCTCCTGCCAAAAGTTTTAAAGTGCGTATAATTGTTGGGAACTCATTTCCAATATAACTACTTAACACTTTTGAAGACCCATCATAGTACGATGTGGATTCGTAATGACACATATATAGTGCAACCAAAAATGCGTAAGAACACGAATGTCAGGCTTGAATCCAGTTACCAACTGGTACACAGAAAAGGTTGACTAATATTGGGTTCTAAAAACGAATTAAGTAAGATGCGTGTAATATTACATATCCCCAAAGGAATAAAAGATAGGTTGGTACACATAACCTATTCCTTAGGCACCATCTGTAACCTTTGGTGGTAGCCTCTGCGAGACCATTGGGTATAAGATGCTCTATATTGATCCTATTAAACATGCAATATGCATCAAGTCCTTTTGATGTAAATTCTCTAGCATTAATAAGGGTGGTGAGCCTTTGCACTTTGTATTGTGTAATATGTGATAGGAGTTTTTAAACGCAAATTTCTTGGGAACCATAACTAGTCCAAAATGTCAAAACATTCACCAGAGCCATAAGTCACTTTAATGGTCCGCGTTCTGCATGAATATTTTTATAAATTTCACCTTGTTATCTTTGTAATATGGATTTTTTACCATTTGCATCTTAGGATGGTCTCGATCTTGTTTTACTGAAGACTTTGTAAAATGAGTGATATGCTCTCTTACTTAAAAGCATAATGGGAGGGAGGAGGGGGTTGTGCATCTGGTACTTTAGAAAACACTTATTGAGAGATATGTCGTTACTTCACATTCTGTCAATATTTTTCCCGTTGTCTTGTCCACTCCAACACAGCGATGTACGTATGAGTCATTTCAAACGAAACATCATGTCACAACCAAAGTTCCTTTATGGTTATGTCAAAGTCTGTATGAGTCAATTTCCAATATTTCATCGTCGGAGTCAATATGGATTCAATAATCCAAATTAATACTATAGTGATTTACATTTCACTAAATTGACTCATTAGTCTCTCTAAAGTATGTTTCCTTCCAAATACAATAGTGACTATAAAAGATGCAAGCAATTACATTATCATCACAATAACGTTCCACATGATATCCATTTGTATGGGTTTCTTTGGAATTTAACAAGGTATGATAATCTCTCGGTACATATAGAGATTTTGTAACGTTTTTGTTCTATCTTGAAAACAAATTTTTTGAGCAGTGTTGCGCTCGATGATCCAATCCTCGTAGTCACATTATAAGGAAATAGTTCAACAACTAGTTTAAATTCCTTAAGCTAGTGGAAGAAAAACAACTATGAGTTAGACATTTGGGTCTAGAGAGTTTTAATAAGTGGTGTGGCCTTATTACGTAATAAAAGTGGGATTCAACTCAAGTACTTTAGACTGGATATATATTACGTTTCACCCAATATATCTCAAGGCTCTTGAAAAGAATTTTAAATATAAGGGTGCTCTTGAAAATTTTGTGGAAAAATATCAATTTTAGGAGATTTTATGGGCTTGCTAATTAATCTTTAACTGTTATCCCCTTTAGGTAGGGGTGAGCATGGGCCGGTATGGACCAGTTTTCAATCTGAACGGCATCCAATCTAATTCATTACGGATTTTAAATTTTGCATCCGCATCCAATCCAGCATCCGGTCTAGACTTTCTCCTTTACCCCATTCAACCATGTCATCCTTCTTTTTTATGATCTTCACCCTAGAGGGAGGGTTGTCCAGGTGGTAAAACTAAAAGGAAATGAAAGCTAATGAAATCTACGATGACCAAATGTTATGATGACAAGTTGATGTCGTGGACCACCACTCTTGGAAATAGTTGACTTGGATACAAATTTTGGTTGCACTTGAAGGCGTGTGCTTAGCGGCATGTACTAATCATATTAGTCACGTGTTAGTTGGCTAGTACTGATGGACTTTTATCTCCTACTCTGTTGTAATCCTTCTCCAGCCACGTTCCTGCGTGCGCAAGATTAGATTTGGTGCTAATTATCGAGATTAAATGTATTGATTTGCTTTGATTACATGCAGGAACATTTTTGGGTCATTTTTGATGTATATACAGTCATTTTTGGTGTATATATATAAACGAGTAGGAGTGGAAATAGAAGAGGAGGCGGGGTGGGCCGAGAGCATTATTTTATTTGGAGTTTAATGTTTCTCAATTCTGTGTTCTACTGTTTTT